>JAJGQD010000251.1:0-27702 GCA_020882685.1 Aphelinus atriplicis
ATTTATCTGTGATTATTGAATCTGACCTACCTAAAGACCTCTAAACGCTAATCGTCCAGCCACTCAACTCTCAACAATGTGAGAGGGACCAGACACGTTTAGGGTTAAATTATTGATAAGGTTAATAAGAATTAGACAGAAATAAATAAAATAAAACTTACTTTTTTGTAGTTTATTTGTTGATAAATTCTCTTAAGTAAGATAAGTTTCCAATAAAACGAAGGCCACTCCAAGAGTGCCTGTTAACAACTACGGGAGACCAAGTCCCAACGGAGACCAAGTCCGTATAAAAAGAGGTGTTGACCCTTCGAGCCTAGTCGAACGAATGACGCTCTTGATCAAGAACAATACTATTGCAAATTTAAAATCAATAAAAAAATGGCGGAGCTTTGATAACGCATGACATGGGAGAAGAGTACCGGGTCGTTTTCTATTGATTTTCAATATGATATCTTTTAATCAGCGGTGCACATCCGCTTTATGAATGCATTTTTACTTAAATGTAAAATGATGCTTTTCGAAAAATTAAGGAATTCCCACGAACATTACAAATGGTTTAAGCTAAATTTATATTCGCATATTATAGATTATAAGGCATATTTCCCAAAATTCCGTAAACATAAAAATAACGTAATGCGCTTGCATTACGTCACATATGTATCATATGAGTATATGGGCGAATCACAGAACTAGGGCGAATTGGTGTCCCTCGGTTTTACAAACTAAATTATCAATTTTTTTTAAACGTCCCAGTGCGTAAATTCTTCTTCAACATGCTAGAAATACATATAAATCCGAAAAATTCACGAAGGATCATAGGAAAAAAAGTTACACGCTCATCAATGTTGAAAAATGGCCAAAAATCTTAGATTTGATTTGTCCCTCCTAATTATGGAACTTGGTTTGTTGGCTCCATTGCTTTCAGCATATCTCCGAAAAATTTAAAAAAATATAGTAGTTACCTTAAATGACCAGAAATGCAATGTAGTCATTCAAATTTATGTGCAACCAATACTCAGAAAATTCCAGTTAACCAAAGACGTGTCCCTCATTTTTTCTGTAGGAATAATTTTCAGTTTAAAGTTTCAGCGAGTCGCTAATCACGAATTATGGCTATCTAATGCATAGTGTTTTTAATGAAGAATAAAACTAGCTTGAGCAGAATCAGGTGCTTCGGCAATGGAAGGAATGCAACTGGTACCAATTTTGATATATGAAGTGTCACACTCCTCAAAACTGAGAGTATTATCCTTAGTACACATTTTAGAGACATGCTGATCCCTTGATAATAATTGTTCCCCATTATAATGAACATCAAGAATTTTCTGGAAGAGCGCTAAAGTTGTAGTAGCAGATCGAGTGTAAAAAAAACCGTAAATAAAAAATCACTACAAATTTTCAAAAAATTTACATTTTAAATAAATTTTATTCATATGATATGTGTATTTATTAATATGATTGTTGTTTGTTCTTTAATTTAGTCAATTTATTAATGGTATTGCTATTTGTTCAAGTTCATGTTTTTCTGTTGAACGAAATATAAGGTAACTGCAGGCAATTTGGCACTGCAGGCACCTTGGCACGTTTGCCAGATCTCGTATTTTCGGTGCTCTTTGAGCATCAGTCGCCTTTGGTACATGTTGGGGGTATGAAACGAAAATTTTCGGTACTTTCTCCGTTCATTTAGCTCTTAAAATCACTCTCTTACAACACCTTGAAGTTTTACTTACTGATTCTTTTACCCTTTTCTCACTTCACTATTCACACTCAACCTAAAAAATCAGGTGTAAATCATTTATCTCTCAAAGTGTCGTGTCTGTTTTTCATGTTAAAACATCTTATCTTTCGATTGGTCACTCCAATCCAATTGGAACTCCAATTGCTCTTTTTCGCAATGAAAATGAGTGAAGCCAATATGGCCCTTTCTGCGATTATAAATGGAAAGAGTGAGTAAAATCGTTGAATATTCTTATAGACATATTACAATAATTTAGCTATATATTTTTGAGTCGAACGTCAGGAGTTTTGTATAAATATCAATGAAAACACGATTAAAAGTTAATTTCAAAGCCAATTTGATCGCCCCTGTAAGCCTATGTAGGCTATAATAAATGATTAAGAAACCGTGCCAAATTGACTGCACGTGTAGTGCAGCTGGCTCCTTTGCTTTTTTCATAAATTGCGATTTCTAATAGGTTAAAGTGGTTGAATAGTCTCTCTATATTAAAAGCCAGACCGCCGCCGCCGCCGCCGCCGCCGCCGTGAAAGTTTTCGACCCCTTTTTAGCTCCCCTTTTTGGCTCCCCTTTTTGGCTCCCCTGTTTGGCTCCCCTTTCTGGCTCCCCTTTTTTGCTCCCCTTTCTTGCTCCCCTTTTCTCACCCCTTTTTTTAACCCTTTTTTTACCCCTGTTTCCACCCCCTTTTTCTGTCTTTTTTTCCACCCCTTTTCCCCCCTTTTTTCACCCCCTTTTCCACCCCCTTTTTTCACCTTTTATTCCACCTCTTCCACCCCTCAGTTGGAGGTCCATTTTTGGAAATGTTGATGACTAAGAAGGAAGAACATCGAAGCTCCGACATTTACCATAGCAACCATTGTTTACGTCCTTAGCAACCGTTATTATAGAGTGGGAAAAGTCAGTTAGAGGTCCATTTTCGGAAATGTTGATGACGAAGTAAGAACATCGAAGCTCGGATATTTACCATAGCAACCGTTGTTTACGTCCTTAGTAACCGTTACTATGGAGTGGGAAAAGTCAGTTAGAGGTCCATTTTCGGAACTGTTGATGACGAAGAAGTAAGAACATCGCAGCTCGGATATTTACCATAGCAACCGTTGTTTACGTCCTTAGCAACCGTTACTATGGAGTGGGAAAAGTCAGTTAGAGGTCCATTTTCGCAACTGGTTGATGACTAAGAAGTTAGAACATCGAAGCTCGGATATTTACCATAGCAACCGTTGTTTACGTCCTTAGCAACCGTTACTATGGAGTGGGAAAAGTCAGTTAGAGGTCCATTTTCGGAACTGTTGATGACGAAGAAGTAAGAACATCGCAGCTCGGATATTTACCATAGCAACCGTTGTTTACGTCCTTAGCCACCGTTACTATGGAGTGGGAAAAGTCAGTTAGAGGTCCATTTTTGCAACTGGTTGATGACTAAGAAGTTAGAACATCGAAGCTCGGATATTTACCATAGCAACCGTTGTTTACGGCCTTAGCCACCGTTAATATGGAGTGGGAAAAGTCAGTTAGAGGTCCATTTTTGCAACTGGTTGATGACTAAGAAGTTAGAACATCGAAGCTCGGATATTTACCATAGCAACCGTTATTTACGTCCTTAGCAACCGTTACTATGGAGTGAGAAAAGTCAGTTAGAGGTCCGTTTACGGAACTGTTGATGACGGAGAAGTAAGAACATCGCAGCTCGGATATTTACTATAGCAACCGTTGTTTACGTCCTTAGCAACCGTTACTATGGAGTGGGAAAAGTCAGTTAGAGGTCCATTTTCGCAACTGGTTGATGACTAAGAAGCTCGGATATTTACCATAGCAACCGTTGTTTACGTCCTTAGCAACCGTTACTATGGAGTGGAGGAAATGAGTTAGTATCAGGTAGGGTAGGTTCCCCTTTCTGGCTCCCCTTTTTTGCTCCCCTTTCTTGGTCCCCTTTACTCACCCCTTTTTTTACCCCTTTTTTTACCCCTTTTTCCACCCCCTTTTTCTGCCTTTTTTTCCAACCCTTTTCCCCCCCCTTTTTTCACCCCCTTTTCCACCCCCTTTTTTCACCTTTTATTCCACCTCTTCCACCCCTCAGTTGGAGGTCCATTTTTGGAAATGTTGATGACTAAGAAGGAAGAACATCGAAGCTCCGACATTTACCATAGCAACCATTGTTTACGTCCTTAGCAACCGTTATTATAGAGTGGGAAAAGTCAGTTAGAGGTCCATTTTCGGAAATGTTGATGACGAAGTAAGAACATCGAAGCTCGGATATTTACCATAGCAACCGTTGTTTACGTCCTTAGTAACCGTTACTATGGAGTGGGAAAAGTCAGTTAGAGGTCCATTTTCGGAACTGTTGATGACGAAGAAGTAAGAACATCGCAGCTCGGATATTTACCATAGCAACCGTTGTTTACGTCCTTAGCAACCGTTACTATGGAGTGGGAAAAGTCAGTTAGAGGTCCATTTTCGCAACTGGTTGATGACTAAGAAGTTAGAACATCGAAGCTCGGATATTTACCATAGCAACCGTTGTTTACGTCCTTAGCAACCGTTACTATGGAGTGGGAAAAGTCAGTTAGAGGTCCATTTTCGGAACTGTTGATGACGAAGAAGTAAGAACATCGCAGCTCGGATATTTACCATAGCAACCGTTGTTTACGTCCTTAGCCACCGTTACTATGGAGTGGGAAAAGTCAGTTAGAGGTCCATTTTTGCAACTGGTTGATGACTAAGAAGTTAGAACATCGAAGCTCGGATATTTACCATAGCAACCGTTGTTTACGGCCTTAGCCACCGTTAATATGGAGTGGGAAAAGTCAGTTAGAGGTCCATTTTTGCAACTGGTTGATGACTAAGAAGTTAGAACATCGAAGCTCGGATATTTACCATAGCAACCGTTATTTACGTCCTTAGCAACCGTTACTATGGAGTGAGAAAAGTCAGTTAGAGGTCCGTTTACGGAACTGTTGATGACGGAGAAGTAAGAACATCGCAGCTCGGATATTTACTATAGCAACCGTTGTTTACGTCCTTAGCAACCGTTACTATGGAGTGGGAAAAGTCAGTTAGAGGTCCATTTTCGCAACTGGTTGATGACTAAGAAGCTCGGATATTTACCATAGCAACCGTTGTTTACGTCCTTAGCAACCGTTACTATGGAGTGGAGGAAATGAGTTAGTATCAGGTAGGGTAGGTTCCCCTTTCTGGCTCCCCTTTTTTGCTCCCCTTTCTTGGTCCCCTTTACTCACCCCTTTTTTTACCCCTTTTTTTACCCCTTTTTCCACCCCCTTTTTCTGCCTTTTTTTCCAACCCTTTTCCCCCCCTTTTTTCACCCCCTTTTCCACCCCCTTTTTTCACCTTTTATTCCACCTCTGCCACCCCTCAGTTGGAGGTCCATTTTTGGAAATTTTGATGACTAAGAAGAAAGAACATCGAAGCTCGGATATTTACCATAGCAACCGTTGTTTACGTCCTTAGCAACCGTTACTATGGAGTGGAGGAAATGAGTTAGAGGTTCCTTTAGTTTTCTCTGAGAGTGTCGATTAATGCAAGTTGAGGTTCAATTGCAATACTTTTAGAAAGCACACTGCTGAGGCACTTGGTAGTGGTTTTTCCAACTGCACAGGATACAAAATCTTCCCTCTTTTTCCACCCTTTTTTCACCCCATTTTTTACCCTCTTTTTCCACCCATTTTTTTACCTTTTTCCACCCCCTTTTTTTCACCCCCTTTTTTCACCCTTTTTTTCACCCCCCTTTTTTCACTCTTTTTTTATCCGTCTTTCCCCCCTTTTTTCCACCCTTTTTTCCACCTCTTTTTTCACCCCTTTTTTCACCTCTTTTTTCTCCCCTTTCTCCACCTCTTTTTTCCATCCTCTTTTTCCCCCCGTGTCTTCGAATAAATTATTTATTTCCAATAAATATGCAATGGTCCGATCTCCTGGAAATTTTGCACACAGGTTAGTCGCGGCAAAATCTAGGCCGAGTTCAATTTTCAATAAAATCCGTTGTTTATTTGCCTAGCAACCGTTCCTAACGTGTTATCTCACGAATCTTCATAACTGCTCATTGGGACTATGAGAGTTGATGAGAATCAATGAGAATCGAAGAGATTCGGATGAGATATTTCCCATAGCAACCACTGTTGATATCCTTAGCAACCGTTGCTTCGAAAGTTGAAAAATCAATTTTAAGTTACACTCGATGGACAAGAAAACTGAATTGTTATATTTGCTCCATAGCAACCGTTGTTTACCTCCCTAGCAACCATTGCAAAGGTTGGAAATGATCAATCTATGACCCATGTCCATAATTTTCGATTGCAAAGGACACAAAATCTCCCCACTTAGCTCCTCAGTAACCGTTGTTAAATGCCCTAGCAACCGTTGCCAAGGGAAAGAAAAAGTAAGTTTCATTTCCAGTATTTTCAACTGCACAGGATACAAAATCTCCGTTTTACCCATAGCAACCATTGTTTACGTGTCTAGAAACCGTTGCTGCAGTAGAAGAAAAGGACTAAATATTATTTTGGACAATTTTTTTTCAATATAAATCCACTTATTCGTCAAAACTACCGTTTATTTACATCCCTAGCAACCGTTGTTTTGGAAGCTGGAAAAACAGTTTTAAGTCACACTCGATGGCCAGAGGCACTAAATTGTTATATTTGTTCCATAGCAATCATTTTTTACCTCCCTAGCAACCATTACGAAGGTTGGAAACTATCAATTTATGACCCATTTCCATCATTCTCTACGGCAAAGGACACAAAATCTTCCCAATTAGCTTTTCAGTAACCGTTGTTTACCGCCCTAGCAACCGTTGCTAAGGGAAAGAAAAATTCACGTAAGTTTCGTTTCCAGTATTTTCAACTGCACAGGATACAAAATCTCCGTTTTACCCATAGCAACTATTGTTTACGTGTCTAGCAACCATTGCAATCTTACTCAAAATCTGCTGCTGAAAATCTGAAATGGAACACGCGGAATACCCAAATCAAAAAATATGATCTAGCACATGTCACTATTAACCTAAAGTTAAACCCACTATTTATCTAAAAAAACAAACGTTTAACATGAATATAGCTGACATTAATCTTTTATTTTGATTTGAATCGTTCGTTCAGTATTCTTTTCAATTGAACAAAATCGAAAGTTCAAGTTTAAAGTTTTATTGTTTTGAATGCAATTTTCTTTTAATTATCACTACACTTATTATTGAAATTATTGATTCCTAAAGAACACACGGGGGGTTGGCGAGCGAAGCGAGCAGGGGAGGTACCCCCCTAGTAACTTTAAAAATTGTTTCTGATAGGTATTGCGCTAAGGTTTAAGATACTGTTTGAGAATTTCAAAGTTCTAAGTCTGCTATAGTCAAATTCAGTGTGGGAACAGTGTGGCAAATAAAAGATGAAACGGTTCTGACGAACACAATATTTATTTAATCTTAGGGAAGAAGTTACACAAAAGGGCAACGAGCCCTGGGTCGCGTCTCGCGGGCCGGAGCGAGAGAGAGCGTGAACGCGTGTTGGCCAGGAGAGAGAGAGATGACGATCGTGCGGCACTTACTCGGTGATGTGCTCCGGCGCTTGGCGATGCTCGTCCTCGGTTCGGCCTCGGCGTGCGGTAGCGAGTGGGATGTCGTGGGGGAACGGTCCGCTGACGTCCTCGTGGTCTCGATAGCCCGGGCGGTCTTGTAGTCTCGAGGGCACGTGGTATCGCGCGCGAGGGCCGGCAATAAACTCAACACTTCCGCCGCTTGCTCGGCCGGCCGAACTCACTTCGGCCGTCTTCGGCTGACGTCACGCGGCGCGAGGATTGAATCTCGTTCGCGACGCGGTCTCTCTCTCTCTCTCTCTTACCTTGTCGGCAGCGCTGGCTCTCTCGCTGGACGCTGAAACATGACTACATGGCTTAATATTTACAAACAATATAATATTGTGGAGAGAGATATCACAGGGCCTGGCAATGTAATCGTCCGTCCGTGACACCCCTCCCCCAGGCGCGGTATAGCCGGTTGGCGTACCGCTCCGATACGTTCATCTCTCTCAATGTATCATAGATTGGGATGAAGTTCAGGGACTTCAGCACGTTCTAATGCGTGCTATTTTGTGTAAATGAATCAGACTCACATTTTCATTGAATTATGTTTATTTGAATGTAAAAAAGTAAATGTGATTGGTATAAAAAAATGAAAAAGAAGAAAAAATGTAAAGAGAGACTAAAGATAAATATTTTTGCGGGGCATTTGGGTAATAATGGGCCAATTGTTCCACGCTCTCTCTGTCCTTAACTTAATGACTTATTGGCTAACGAGCCTGTCGCTACCAAAACAATATTTTTGGTTCCACGCCGCTCAGTCAATTTTACAGCAGTCGCGTCATACTTTTGCTTATTGCTAGTTAACGAAATGCATCCGTCCACTCTTCACTCACAGCCTACGCCTATTTTACAGTGTTTGTGGCTACTTTTGGTTACATTCCAATCTAGATCACAGCGCAGTAATATGATTGTTTGGCTTAAGGCCTTGTACATGGTTTTTGGACTAGTTTGTCCTTTTCATCACAATCAAGGTTTTACAACTATATATTGGATATTATCATCAACTTAACTTATGGCTCAGGGCCTGATTAATATTTGAATCTAGTACAAAAGGAGAATGAAAAATAAAAAGAAAAAAAAAATATATATGGCTCAATGCCTAATCTATTCCATTATGGTAATCACAACCAAGTTAACGGCTTAGGGCCTGGCGATTTCTATAAGGAACGTACAAAACTATATTGTGGCTTAGGGCCTGACTATTTTACAAAGTAAGCGAAATGAAAGAACACAATTTTATGGCTCAGTGCCTACAATTTTAAAGACTAAAAATTAAAACTTTGGCTTAGTGCCTATCAACTTTCCAAGGAAAAACAACTTATGGCCTAGTGCCTACGATTTTAAAGAATAAAAAGTAAAACTTCTGGCTTAGGGCCTGGCTATTTTGCAGATACACAAAATCGTATGAAGGGAAAACAAAATATAATTAAGAATTAAATCGAACGGCGTCGTGATGGCTTAGCGCCTGGCGGTCTTCGGCGGCGACGCGGCGACGGTTTAGGGCCTGGCGATCCCAGTTGGAGGTGGGGACTAGCGCCGTTTATATAGATCCCTGGCCTTCGGTTTGGGCTTGACTACATAGTGGTAGTCCGCATTAGGGCAGTCCTCGTCCCTCTCCACCTCGAATATTCCGCAGGTCCTGCACCGCCGCACGCCGGTTCGCTGGTTTGGGTGGGGGTGGGTGAGGCGGCGCTCGTGGCGCTCACGCCTGCTCTCGGCGAAGATTGCGTTGCGGTTCCTCACTCCCGCCGCTGCAGCCAGTCGCTTCTCCTTTGCCTCCAACTCCTTCTCTTCTTTTTCGACAAGGTCTCTCTCCCGTCGCACCTCCTCGAGCCGCTCCTCGCGCTCTTTCGTCGCCGCCTCCAGCTCTGCCTTCTTGGCCTCTACCCTGGCCTTCGCCTCCCTCACCTCGGCCAACCTATCCGCCTTCTCTTTGGCAGCCTGTCGCTGCCTCTCCGCATTCTCCCTGGACTCCTGTATATTCCGAAGTGCGCGGCGGCCCAGCTGGTTCACCGTGCGTAGGTCGAGCAGTTCCTGGATGTATTCGACCTGCTCGGCTCGCACCGCTGGGCCGAACCGTTTCTCCACTTCGGCGTATTCCAGGACCGCATGAGCCACGGCAGCCTCCTATGTGGCCTTTGCCGTGCGGAGTTTTTTCATGCTGTCCTGGAAGCGCTTCAGGACGTCCGGGGAGCTGGTAGGGCGGCGCACTGGCAGAGGCTTGTGCGGTTGGGGCCTGGTCGAGTTGGCTTCCGAGCCTGACGCTGTTGGTTGGTTGGGCTGTGGTTGGTTGGGTTGCGGGTCTCGGGGTGGCATTGTTGATGAGCCTGGCGTCTCCGCACCCGAGATCCGCGGCAGGTGGGGTGGCCTTTTCTGTGGGCAGGGTGTAGCGGCTTTTGCCGCTTGGAGTTCCAGCGACTCCGCCCCCTCTACGGGTGGGTCCTCTGGGGTTGTGACCTCCAGTCGGACGCGCTCCAGCCTCTGCTGGATGTGCGAGGCGGTTGAGGTGGGGTTGCCGACCACGGTTACCACCGAGCTGCAGCTGCTAGCGGCGTCATCGTGGGTCGGTTCCTCAGGCTCGGTTCCTTCGCCTCTCTGCGGTTTTAAAAACCTGACGTGTGTTATCCCGTCGTCCATCCTAGACGCGTCCTATAGTCGGTAGGTGTTTGAGCCGACCTGTTCGACGACCGTATAATCGCGATTGAAACTCGGTGCCAGTTTCGCGGAAACTCCGGCTGCGGCGGACGATAAGACGTGATTCGCCTTGAGAACTTTGTCTCCGACAGCGAATTGGACGTCGCGATGTTTCGCGTTAAAGTATTGAGCGTAACGTTCTTGCGCGAGCTCGGAATTGTGCGCTGCGATATCCCGCGCTTCCTCCAGCGTCGCTAGGCGCTTGGTGTACTCTACCCTTTCCGTCCCTCAGCCTCAGCCTCTAAATCTTCCTTTCGACGGAGGCTATCGGGCGGGGTAGGATTACGCCCGAAGTTGAGGAACGCGGGCGACGCCTGGGTGGCTTCGTTGGTCGCATTGTTGTAAGCGTACGTCAGCTCATCCAGGTTTTCGTCCCACCGCTTGTGTTCCTCGATGTAACACTTCAGTGACGTTTTGAAGGTCCGGTTGACTCGTTCGACCGGGTTGGCCTGGGGGTGATAGGTCGGCGTCAGATAATGTTTTATCCCCGCCGATTCCAGGTACGAGTCAACCACCTTATTCTTAAATGGCGTGCAATGGTCGCTAAGGAACACTACGGGGGCGCCCCAGCGCAGCACGACGTTCTTTTTCAGCGCCGTAAGCACTGCTTGATCGTTTGCCTTCCGTAGCGGTATGCACTCAATGAACCTAGTGAATATGTCCATGAAGATGAGTACGTACTCGAATCCGTGTACACTTTTTGGAAACGGGCCCATGATATCTGCGGCCACCGTATGCCATGGCCTGAGCCTTTTCCTCGTACCCATGAGTGCGGCAGGCGCTCGCTGTTCCACCTTCATTTGTTGACAGATGTTACAGTCTTGAACGTACTTTTTACTGTCCTTGTTCATCGTTGGCCAGAAGTAATATCGCGCTAGTCTTTGGAAGGTTTTATAACGTCCGAAGTGGCCTGCTGTGGGCCTGTCATGGCATTCTTGCAGGGCCGCTAGCCGCTTTTCTTCCGGCAGGACGAGTTTCCATACGTCCTCATCCTCGATGACTTCGTCAAAATGGTGGATCGCACTGTAATGGTATAATTTGTTTCCCACGATACGGTAGAGGGGAAACTCCTTGGGTCGCTCCAGGACCTGTTTGAATCTGTCTAGGTACCAAGGGTCAGTTGTCTCCGGCAGGTCGATTGCTGCTACTGGTACTTCGTCATCAGTCTCGTACATTCGAGACAGTGCGTCAGACACGACGTTCTCTGCCCCCTTTCGGTACTCTACTTCAAACTCGTGGTCCTGTAGTTCCAAGGACCAGCGTATAAGGCGTCCGGCGGTGTGTTTATGGGTCCGCAGGTACTTCAGGCTGTGGTGGTCGGTCACGACTTTGAATTGATATCCTTCCACGTACATTCTGAATTTCCTGATGGCCCAGACTACCGCTAGGCACTCTTGTTCTGTAACGCTGTAGTTTCGCTCTGCAGAAGATAACACTCTGCTAGCGAATTCCAACGGTCGTTCTTCGCCGTCAATTATTTGATAGATAACTGCCTCCACCCCAGTGTCGCTAGCATCGGTCTGGATGACGAACTGAGGCTCGTATGAGGGTCGGTTGAGTACGGGGGCCGATGCCAATAAGCACTTTATCATTTGGAACGCATGGGTTTGCTCTTCCTCCCACGCATAACTCACGGATTTGGAGGTCAAGCGTGTCAGTAGTTCGGCAATCGTGGCGAAGTCTTTTAAGAATTTTTGGTACCACGATGCCATTCCAAGGAACCTTTGCAGCGCCTTACGTTTGGTTGGTATAGGATAATCCATGATGGTCTTAATCTTCTCAGGATCGGGCCTGAAGCCGTCCCGATTGACCAATACACCAAGGTATTTAACCTCGGATTTGCAGAAGTGACTTTTATCCCAAGTCCTGCTTTCAAAATTTTCTGCAGCACGTGCTCTAACCAGCGCAAGTGCTCCTCGAAACTTTCAGTCACGATAATTATGTCGTCGAGGTAGGCGAACGCGTCAGGCTCGAGTTCAGGCCCAATGAGGCTGTCGATCAATTCCTGGAACGTTGCGGGCCCGCCGACTACCCCGTACGGCATCCTCGTGAACTGAAACAGACCTAAGCCTGGTACCGTAAAGGCTGTCAAATGTTTCGAGTTCGCTGCAATTTTAATCTGGTGATAGGCACTTTTCAAGTCGATGGTCGAGATATATTTTGCCCCTTTCAGCTTCCGTAAGATCGAATCCATTCTAGGGAGCGGGTAGGCGCTCGGACGTGTCACTGCATTGACTTTTCTATAGTCGATGCACATCCGATATTCGCCGTTGGACTTCTTGACCATGACAATCGGACTTGACCAGCTGCTGTTGGAAGGCTCGATCACTCCCTCGCTTAGCAGGTCCTTGCACTGTCGGTGCATCTCTTCTTCCAGGACTTTGGACACGGGGTAGTATTTCTGTTTGATAGGCTTGCACGACTGTATTTCGATTTCATGCTCGATGAGGTCAGTGCAGCCTATCTTTTTGCCGTTGACAAAACGGTACTTCCCGATGAGAGTCGCGAGCTCTCTGTCCTCCATCTCGGTTAAATCTGCAATGCCGATAGATGCAAGGTGCGGTGTGCTAGCGGATAGTGCCGCTAGTTCGATGGGGATGGGATCAGGATCGCCGACTATGGACATCTCCTTGTTCCACGGGTCCAGTTTCGCGTTGAACATCTGGGTGAAATCGGATCCGAGTAGAATGTCATACTGGCATCGCTCGAGGATCAAGATTGGCATGTCGTGCACTACATTGCCTATCCTGATCGGCAGCACCAGTTGTGCCATGATCCTGGCTGGATCACCCGCGGCTTGCTTTGCCAGCGGTCCAGTGTACTCGTGGATTTCCGCCCCAATTTACGTTGCAATCTGCAGTCCCATGGGACCCATGAAAGTCCGTGATGCTCCTGGGTCGTCCATCCCTCGCATCGTATAGCCACCCACGTTCACCCTGTTGATCCAGAAGCGTCCGTGGGGCGGCAGCGGTCTTGAAAGATCGTTGGGCATGATCGCTCCTTCGTCGGTAGCCGTGTACAGTAGGGGTCCAACGACAGTCCCTTCAGGGTACATGGGTTCAGTCTCCGAGGTTTCAGCGATGTGACAGGGAGCAACAGCAATTTCTTTTAGGCTGTGCTCCCCTGGCCGTTTCCCGGAGCGTAGTGCTTCCCACACTCGGGGCACTTACGGACCGTGTACCCTTTCCAGGCGCAATTCCAGCAACATTTGCTGTTATCCGGGCCTGGTGGCTTATCCTTGTTCCGCTCATCCTTTGGCAGTAGAGGTGTTATCAGAACGCTGCTCCGAGGACTCGGTTTTCGTTTGGAGCCCGCGGACTTGGAAGTTTGTGTGGCAGGGCCTGGTTGCGGGACTGAGTTGGCTGGGCTGGTAGGGCCTGTCGCTTTCAATCTCTTTTCCAGGTCGCTGATCTGTCGTCCAACCACTCTTCCGACCAACTCAATGATCTCATTCATCGAGGGTGTAGCTTTTTGTATTTCAACAGCAGCCACGTTAGGTTTGGGCGGTAGCACCTTTCCTCCCCCGCATGCGTCAGTTTCTTCGAACGCGGTCTCCGGCAGAAGACTCATTGCCGGCGGTGGAGGTGGTTGGTAATACTTTTCAGCATGGAGTAGGTACTCCGCCTCCCTTGCCTGGCGTACTAACGTGTCGACGTCCGCGATGGTTTCGCGTTTGATTTGTCGTTGTATCGCCGGTAGTGAATTGGTGTACAAAAGGTCGATCTGTTGAGGTAAGGGCCAAGCGGGTTCAAACTTGCTCATTATCGTCATGAGGCAGAAAATGTAGTCCGTCACCGGTTCGCTGGGGTGTTGAGTCCTTTTCTCCGCCTCACGACTCAGCCGCTGTTGGAAATTACGGTCGACACCGTAGATAAGGCGTGCCGAGGTGCAAAAGTCTTGCCAGCTGTGCCATCGATGCTGCGTCTGGCGGTACCAATGCAACGCCACCCCTGATAGTAATTCCGTCATTCCATTAATCAACTCCGTGTCTGACAGATTGGATGACCTGTTGCACTCTTCTACCCGTTGCAGGAACTCCTCGATGCTGGTAGTCTTTGCTTGGCCCGAGAATCCTATTTTCCAGGACCTGACGATTTTCCCTACATCTATGATCGAGTTGTTAAGATTGGTTCGGCGTCCCGCTGTTCCATTACTTGCTGACTCTCGCCCAGTATACATACTGTGCGCCCCCCTCCCCCAGATTGGGTGAATCGGGTCTTGAGGGCCTGGCAACAAGTACTGGTTGTTTTGCGCCGTCGCTGTCGGGACTGCTGTCTGGACCGGTTCATTTTTCTGATAGTAATTGATATCGTAGGTGTCCTGCATGTTTACTCTCCTTGCGGGTGCCGTCTCATTTTGTGTCGAGTTCGCCAGCGCATCAGGGTTTGAGTATGTGCTTGTCAGCACCGTTGATATATCCGGGTGTCCGTCTGCCGACGCTTCGTTGCGGGCTTGGGCATTCTGCATCCTCGTGCTATTTATGAGTTTGCGTTCTCTTAAGAGCTCGTTTCTTACCTTCTCGCATTCCCGCCGAGCTTCCTGGAGTTTTGTCATTTCTGCGACTAACCTCCTATCCATCCATTCGCTAGTACCGTCAGGGTACGTTACGTGTACCTGTTGTTGCTCTCTTGCGGTCGGTCTAATCGGCGCTGACGTTGTCGTAGTTGTGGGTGCGTGTGTGCTAGCGGTCTCTGTTATGATTTTATCCTGGAGCGTTACGGGGGTGTTAGTTGCGTCTGTTAGCAGGAATCCTGAGGGGTCCGCGATTGTTGGATTCAGCGTTATATGTGTGCTGTTCGCTGTGATTTCGGTTTCCGCTAGTGTCGTACGCTCTAACCTACTTCGCTGTATACGGGCTGCCGTTTCATTCAGCGTCGTGGGGCAGAAGTTTCCCAGGTACTGCGTATATTCTATCAGCAGATTTTCCCTGTGCTCGAACAACTCCTGTTCTGTCGATAGTTCCGGACGCTGTATGAAATCGGCCGCCGCGTAGTCCCCGTTTAGACGTCGCATTAGTTTGATTATATTAGCGGCTGCTGAATTGCTCATTTGCAGGTCCAGCTTTTTCATCGCATTGTCCAGCTCCGCATCTGTTAAATCCTCCAACCATTTCGTCAAATCGATGCTGTAGTTTGATGCCATCTTGCTTATGGGCGGATGTGTATCGGGATGTGTACGCTTACGACTACTTATTAACTACCGCAAATTTGGATAACGCTCTGTACTCTTTCACGCTATGTAATCTCTCACACACACTCACTCAGTCTCTTGGTTACAGACAGGAAATGCCAAAGGTCGGTGCTTGCGTTAATATCGACTAGATATATTATCGCCCTTATTCTAAAATTATTGCAGTCTCGAAGTTTACGTCAGTCTTTATAATTACTTGCAATGTTTGGAACGTCAGTTCCCGGAGGAGATTTTATTTCGT
Organism: Aphelinus atriplicis; assembly: GCA_020882685.1. Taxonomy (NCBI): domain Eukaryota; kingdom Metazoa; phylum Arthropoda; class Insecta; order Hymenoptera; family Aphelinidae; genus Aphelinus; species Aphelinus atriplicis. The sequence continues at coordinate 15,447 of JAJGQD010000251.1, forward strand.
CAGAAACAATTCTGAAAAAAAAAAAAATTTCCTTTTTAAGAACAAAACAAATCAACAAACTCAAGAATTAACTCAATTTTTTAAAAGAAACACTCGAAAGGTATTTTACGTTCGACGTCTCGAACATCTCGAAATTGAGGAGGTGATTACCAAAATCAATCTTCTTTCGTAAAAAAAGATTCACTAATTTTGAGAAATAAAAATCTCGTTCGTCATCACAACTTTGTATTTTGAAGGGAAAACTGATCCTGGAAAACTCTATTTCCTTGGAAACGCTAACCCTTAATTCTGGATGAAAAAGAAGAATCGATTTTTCAAAATTTAATTTCACCATAAAAATTTTCGATTTTCGGGACCAGAATCAATTTTCAAAAATTTTATTCCGTTAGGGAAATTTTGAATTTTCGAAAAAGAAACAATTTCCAAAAAATTTTATTTCGTTAGAAAAAAGTCTCGGAAAAAGAAAAGAAAATAATAATTTTATTATAAAGCAATTTTCGTTTCGTCGGGAACAATTCCGATTTTATTTTAAAGAGAAGAAAAATTTTATCCTCGGGGAAACAGTCGTTTCTGAAAAATTTTATCTCATTTGAAAAATCTTTAAATTTTGGGAGAACCAAAGAAAAAAAAAATTCTGTTTTTGAAAGGTTTATTTCGCCAGAAAAAATATTTTGAAATTGCGAAAAAAAGAAATTTGTCCAGGGAAAACAAGTTCAATTATCTTTGATAAAGCTTATTTTATTGTAAAAGAAGGAAAAGAAAATTATTATATTCCGAAGGGGCGTTTAAATTCACTTCGATACTGCATGAGTTCATGCCTGCCCTCGCTTGAGTATTCGCTGACCTATATTCCCATATGTAGGTCAATCGTCAGCACATATGGTCTGTTCGCATAAGGTCCATTCGCTCGCTAGTCCGCCCGATGTCTTCAGGCTGGTGCGTATACGCGCTGCTTCGCAGCGGCGGTCGATGTTTTTGGGACGGCGCGCATATATGCTCGCCTCGTGGTCGGCGTGGACGCACGGATGAACGGGGGAAATACGGATACAGGTGTATATATATATATATATATGTATGGATCTCGCTCGCTATGAATTTTCGGCTATTATTCGGCGTTGTAATTCCTCGTTGTCGCCTCTTCCTGGCAGAGGTTATTTAGCTTCGCTGATCCTTCAACGAGTTTCTCGCTCGTGTCTCTTCGCGGTAAATTACCTCAGCGCCATGCGCTGCCGTTGCTACGCCGGACGCTGTCGGTTTCACGAGGCGTGGAATAAAAGATGGCCGCCGGATTTTTGGGGGGAACAGGTTTACCTGTTGCGTGTTCCGCTTATAGATTTTTATTATTAATTTGCCACACTATTCTAGCACCACGATTGCTGGGCGCCAGTTATCACCGCCGTATTTTTTGAAGAATAATTAATATAATGGCCATAGGGCCTAGAGCATGATAACAAATATGAGGATTGCGCGCACGAGGTGGTGAGGCTCGTGTGCGCGGGAGTAGGATCTTGAGCGGGAACAGTGTGGCAAATAAAGTCTACAATGGTTCTGACGAACACAAAGTTTATTTAATACTAAGGGGGGAAGTTACACAGAAGGGCAACGAGCCCTGGGTCGCGTCTCGCTGGCCGGAGCGAGAGAGAGCGTGAACGCGTGTTGGCCGGGAGAGAGAGAGATGGCGATCGGACGGCACTCACTCGGCGATGCTCCGGCGCTAGACGATACTCGTCCTCAACTCCGCTTCGGCGTGCGGTAGCGAGAGGGATGACGTGGGGATCGGTCCGCAGGTGTCCTCGGGGTCGCAATTGCCCGGGCGGTCTCGTGGTCTCGAGGGCTCGTGGTATCGCGCACGAGGGCCGGCAATAAACTCAATACTTCCGCCGCGCGCTCGGCCGGCCGAGCTCGCTTCGGCCGTCTTCGGCTGACGTCACGCGGCGCGAGGATTGAATCTCGTTCGCGACGCGGTCTCTCTCTCTCTCTCTTACGTTGTCGACAGCGCTGGCTCTCTCGCTGGACGCTGAAACATAACTTAATATTTACAAACAGTAGAATATTATAGAGAGAGATATCACAGGGCCTGGCAATGTAATTGTCCGCCCGTGACAATATATATATTTGCGAATAGTCTCTAAGGTTGGACTCACCTTGGAGTCTGCTGAGTTTGCTGCTATCAATCCTTGTTTAGGAATAGTGTTCACAGGAAAAATGGATTTTTAACGAGCTTAAAGATACCTGATTCTTTGTCAGGGCAAAGGGTGATTGATATTTCGATAAAGTTTAATTATGACGATTTTTCTATCGCGATAGATTGAGCCTGATTTGGCGTATTCGTATTGGATAAATAAGATTAATTGAGAAATTTTATAAGTCTCGCGGTCGATCCTGTCGAAAACGGGAGATGTGAATCAGTAGGTCTCGCGGTTGATCCTGTCGGGACCGGAGATGGGACTGATGAAAAATTATCAGTAGGTCTCGCGGTTGATTCTATCGGGACCGGAAATGGGATTGATGAAAGATTATCAGTAGGTCTCGCGGTTGATCCTGTCGGGACCAGAGATTGGACTGATAAAGTGACTGATTCGAGATTCACTTCAGAACTGGGCACAAGGTTATCAGTAGGTCTCGTTGTTGATCCTTGTCGGGACCGGAGATTGGGATGATAAGAATTGTCTCGCGATATTATAATTAATATTTTAGGAGTTTGGAAATGCTAGTTTGTGGGTCTGTGAGAACAGTCTATTCTTGAGCCAAACTAACATCAAAAAAGGTTTGGCCGAGATTGGTGTGCCGGTTCTTAAGTGACTATCATTAAGTAAATGCGAATATCATTATTATGAGTATGAAGTTGAATAAGCTTGTAGTGTCAATATCTGAGGGTACTGAGGGAGCGTTGGGAGCTAAAACTTTTTGCGTATGGTCACTATTGGCCCAGAGAATATACGTACAAAGTTTGGTCTAGATTGGTGATCCGAAGATCTGATATTCTCATTGTTAGTTTTCTTCAACCAATCCTACAGTGTTATCCGCGGTTCGGGAGTTGAAAAATGGTATATGATATATAAACTTCGTACAAATGATTTCAAATAATTAACATTCAAAACATATCTTGAAAAATCATTAAATTTTGATGATTATTGTTCTGTAGAATATATAAGATAACAATGTGCCTGAATATGTAACTCATTGTTGTAACTGGCTCATGCCCATAAACAATTATTATAATTAAAGTGACACGTGAGAGTGCAATCTCACCCGGCGTTCAGGAATACGGGTGGTGAATAGGGGCCGCAGAGAAACACTCGCGTGATAAAAGATCAGTTTATTGAACAGAAAAGAGGTACATTATGCTAGGGATGAACGCGGCGTGGTCGAGTGAGAGAGAGAGAGAGAGAGAAACGCGGAGAAACCAACCTTGTTGTTGCTCGCAGGAAAAGCCGTCGGGGTGGACACCGGGTATAGGCAGAAAGGGCACAAAGGGCAAAAAAGAGCACGATGGGTCGTGGAGGATGATCAAGCCGCTGCTCGATCGATCGCGCTTCGGCACACACTGATGATTCGCGCGCGGCACCTGTAACTGCCGCGCCGCAGTGTTGATGTCGCGATCTCTCTGTCTATCTCTGTGTCTCTCTTACTCTTACCTTATGGCTCGTCGGTTGCTCAGCTACGCTGCTATATGCTTTGCCGGCGCAATGTATCGGGGATGATATCATTTGCTGGGATAGGGAGCCTCATGGTACAAAATACCCGTGACATTGTAAACTTAATTTCTTATACTTTTTTGATCAGGACATACTACATACATTTTTAGTGAATCCCAAGAACGTACCCTAGAGGGAGTCCTATTCAGTTGTCTATGGTTGAAACCATCTTATCTTAAATCAATACTAATAATGTCTGTCCGCTGGAGGAGTCAAACCTAAACTTTTTGTTCCTTTCAAGTATCGAAAAATTCGATAACCATTCCCAATCTTTCTAACTAGGAGACCGCTTGGGATTCGGGTCACCAATCTTGACCAAAATTTTTTTCTTGTTTCCTGGTGGCCATAGTAAAGAGAATCCAGAATTTTAGGGTCCAACGCTTCCAAACTTCCCAGATAATAATTTAGGTGGAGACGTTGTTCTCGTCCCAAATGACAATATGTCATCTGAGACGTATTTCCCTCACTGCACTGCACTTTAACTGTTCTCACTTGAACACCACATCACATTCTATCCTAGGAAACATATAGAAGGAGTAAATAACTTGTACATTCAACAAATTTTACTTTCATGTCTTACATAGAGTAAAATATGGAATATATGGAAAAATCAACGATTATAGACTTTTCACTCTGTGCTTAGATACTGAAGCAATAATAACATGTATCCAAGTACAAAGACAACAAATGCAGTATAATTGGACGACAATTCAGTGTCAGAATTGATTTTCACTCATGAAAACTTCAATTCTGAACATGTGTCGACCAATGTCATGCTATAACCAATATTATTCCAAATTTATCTACTCACAGTTTTGTTCTCGCTTCAATACAACTTCTGGCCCTGTGTAGCTTACCTGGAATACGAAAATTATCACAAAGCAACATATTACAAAAAGATATATGCACATAGGCAAAGATTAAGTTTCAATCACAATTCACAATTACTCAAACTGTTGTGAGCAAGCAATGTCTACTTGATGAGCAAGGGTGGATTAGAGATTTGTGGGGCCTGGGGCTAAAATCTGGATGGGGCCCACTTAAGGGCAGAGAAAACGTGATTTTTGTGAATACAAATAAAAACGACTTATACTTATTCAAACATTTAATATAGAAACTATTTATGACTATTTAATAATTTAATAATTAGAAATATTTTTTTCTCGATTTTACTCTAGCGAAGTCATTGATTAAATCATCGAAGTCAATCAATCGAAGTAAATCAACTTCAATGTTTAATCTAGTCAATGCGGATAATCTTTCATTCAACATAGTTGATATGTACATGTTCTTTATTCTTTTTAAAACTGAAAATGATCTTTCTGACTCGCAGTTTGCTATTGGAATTGTAACTAGTATTCTATAAGCGATATATATATTTGGGAATACCTCGATCATATCCATATTCACAATCCAATTAAGAACTTGTAAGGGGCACAAGATTTGATCATTTTCGCTAGTCATTTTCTCTGTTCGATTAGAAAAAAACCTTTAGGCTGCAGTTTTAAGCAAGGTACAAATTGTTTCAATTCTAATAATAGATTATCTTGTAAATCATCAGAATAAACCTTTACAAGATTTTTTGCTTTAGTTTCTAATTCATTTATCTCTATGAATAATAATTGAGTGAGAAAGCTAAACAACTTAATAATGTGGTCATACGCTTCACTCCGTTTTTGCAATTCGGCAACGAGTTTGTCTATAATAATATAAAATGTATTTATTCTAAAATAATCAGTCGAACTCAAACTATTAACTTGCACTTTTTTGTCTGTACACTTATGGGTGATTTTTCTTTTTCCTGAATCAGAATATTCTTGAGCCACGAAAGTGCTCAATTGCTTGGCTTGATTTTCAATATCAAAAAATGTATCACGCAAACCCTTAACAAAATCTACTAATGAAAGTAGCATACGATTAGCAGAAATTAAATCTACATTAACCTTTTGAAGGTATTGACTAGTTGCATTGAATCGTGTGAAAATGCTATTCCATAAAATTGCTATGAAAACATTTTCAAGCTTAACCAGATTACTCAATAAAGTTGAAGCTTCTTGTCGCGTATCACGTTTTTGATTAACATCATTAGCTAAAATTTCTAAGGCCTTATAAATACCATCGTAATCCTTGTCTACAAGTTTTGTGGCGTCTCCGCGACACGACCATCTAGTTTGTGATAGGCTTGTTAATCTCGATTTTTCAGTTAAGAGGATGTTCCATCGATGTGTAGATGCACTAAAAAAGACATATAAACGCTGCACGATTCCGAAGAAATTTGTTGCATTGAGACATTCATCGACGCTACATTCTCCTACCAAGTTTAGCGAATGGCCAACGCAAGGAACATAATACGCTAATTTGCTTTTTTCTCTTATAAGAGCTTGGAGACCAGAGGATATCCCAGACATATTCGATGCATTGTCATAAGTCTGGGCTCGACAATTTTCAATATCGATACCATGTTTTTGTATTAAGTCTAACACGACGTTGCTAAGTGACCGACCCGTATGACTTTGAATCTGAACAAAACTGAAGAATCGTTCATAAACGTGACCATTCAAATAATATCGGAAAATGACGGACAGAACAACGAGAACAACGTTTCCACCCAGGATACATAAATTAATATCTGGGGAGTTTGGGAGCGTTGGACCCTAAAATTCTGGATTCTCTCTACTATGGCCACCAGGAAACAGGAAAAAAAATTTGGTCAAGATTGGTGACCCGAATCCCAAGCGGTCTCCTAGTAAGTACGATTAATTTGATGACAACTTAGAACATTCACTGCAAAAAATATATCTGGTCTCGTCGCGCTTGCAAGTTACAATAAACTTTCTACAGCTTTCTTTATATGGTGCATTTTCTTCAATTCCAGTTGTAATTCAAATATTCTCATCAGTAATTTGTTTTCTACCCTTCCGTTCTCGATTAACATCTTGGTAAGTAATCATTGGTGTTCTCCGTGGATATAGATTATTGAAGTTGAATTCTTCTGGAATTTTATCTATATAATGTTCTTAATTCAGAATTATAGTTTACTTCCCTTTATTTCTTGTCTAAGTTATTCCAAGAAAAACCTTCCGTTCTCCTTAAGGGGATGCACCGATGTCTCCAAAACTCCGAATTGGAGGTCGATAAATTTCAATTGTAGTTTTCTCTTTCACGGGCTATATATTAGAGATAGAGAATTTTTGGAAGAATAGTCAATTTTCTTATTTATAGAAGAATAGATGTGCGTTGATCAATTTTGAAAAAAATTGTTATTCGAAAAGTATGTCAAATATACTAGTGATGCCTCTCAAAATACAAAGCGTGTATTTTTCTAACTAATGTGATATATGTCAGAGGTAGGTAGTATGCTGAACCTGTCCGGGCCTCTTCCTCGTGGTCAGGCGCAACACATGTTGGCCAGCCGGTGGAGACCGGGAAGGGTCGAGCCTCGTACTCGGGCTCGTTCACCGAGCTGGCCGTTTGGAGACTTGAGTCCGCAGAAATCTCAATTCAGGCTGCCTTCGCTTCTAAATTTCTAGAATGAGATATTCAGCTAAGCGTCTGTCCTTTTCTTGCCTGTAGAATAGGATACTAATCTGCATTCGTCATACTTCAAGTAGTAAGACTCTTTTAGATGCACCTAGAAGCTCGATTCCATAGCCTTAATGAAGGGTCGAGCATACCTTTATTATGGTCGTTTATAGCTTTCACGAAAATTTTGAAATGTTTAATTTTTTTTCAATTGACACTTGAAATTGTTCTTATTTGAAACATCATTATTCAGTGATAATAGCCAATTTTGAATAATGAAAATCAGATGATATCAATTTTTATAAAAATGTGAGGCGCGTTTTCTGTCGAGATCTGGAAGATTTGAATTCACTGGTAAATATACTCGGCTCGCATTCGCTCTCTCGACCCTAGAGTCTGTCGCTGGGAAAGTCAAACCGAGAAACAGAGGGTCGAGCATTATTAAGGTCATTTATAGCTTTCACCAAAATTTTGAAATGTTAAAATGTTTTTCAATCAACATTCAAAATTATTCTAATTTGGAACATCATTGATTAGTGATAATAGTCAATTTTGAATAATGAAAATCGGATAATATCAACTTTTATAAACATGCGATGCACGTTTTCTGTCTAGATCTGGAAAATTCGAACTACGCAGGTAATTACTCTCGGCTCACACTTCCTCTCTCGACCACTGGGCCTGCCATTGGAAAAGTCGAACCGAGAAACGAATATATATGTATATACGAAGTCCTAACTATTTTTAGATGTCAATGATTAGAATTTAAATGCGCCTTGAAATTCCTGAATCGACGATCAAATTAATTGCTGAAGAATATATGATTATTCAGTATAGCCAATTTCGATTTATTTCAAAGGAAGCGCCTTCGACTGTCTTACTTACAGAAAATTGCGTCCTTGATCTGTGTATTCACTTGAACCAATAGCTTTAGCCAATTCGATTTTTAGATTTTTGTAGGAAACTTGAATTGGTCCGATTTTTATGAATCGAAATTCTCTATTATCAGGTGGCACGTCAGCGCCACCGACGACAAGTATGCGCAGCAAGCGAGGGGACGCGACAAGCCATTATATACAGCTCGTTTGCGGTTTAACCTCGCACCTAGAAATTTTTTTTTTCAAACCTCTGTCCTGCAGTTTTGCAATGGTTACCAGCAAAACCTGCATTCAGTTGCGTTTAATTACGTCAGAAAAGATTTGCGAAAATAGACGTTGTTATTTGGGGTATAGGAGGTATAAGTCGACGAGCAGACGACAGACACTCTGAACCTCTCGCAAAATCTCGCATAGAAAATTTTTCCCACCACTGACGTATATTACGTGAGAGCGGTTCGAGGCCTATTGCGAGCGTGGTTCTCAACGAAACGTAAACGTATATTACGTCCAGCCTCGTATCCTCGTATATATATATATATATATATATATATATATATATATATATACGTCCAACATACATATATGTATATTGATGCAACTGAACTGCTACTGCACTGCGCCCGACTGCGCATGTACGCTCTCGAGTAAGCTCAGCTGTGAACTGTGAGATCTGCATCTGCTGGAGTTAGTTGCAGGTTATAGTTTGCGCGGTCTGGCGCAGTCCAACGGAACAACATTAAAATCATCAGTATATATTAAAATGTTCCCCACGGGGTTAGGCTCTCCCCCGTCTACCACCTACGTCACCTGAATATTGTTGGGCAAACTTGAAGATTAGCAGAAAAAGTTGCATCTCAGTTAGGTGCTGACTCGTATCTCTTAATTCAAATTCAAAGAGTAAACGGTATGTATGTTTCATTAACTCAGATAAATTTTTTCTTGTTAAATGTTGGTTGGATATACTTAAAATCTTGTTTGTAGACGGATGAAGATGCTGAATCATTACGTTCTTTGGTTGTGCCATTAGAAGAATAAATTGAAAGAAAATCTAAGAACAACAGACGATGAATTACAGGAATACAAAGAGAAAGAGGAATAGTTGCACATTAAGCAATTGAAGGCAAAAGAAAGTGGTTCTTGGGAAAATACGTGTGATATGTGTTTTGTGTAGTAGAGTTTAGAAAAGTTTTCTTCCTAGATGTACTTGAGGAAAGTAAGACATTTGTCGTAAAATCAACCCATAATATTAAGAATTTGGCTGTGGAACTTCTAGAGAGATGCGCCAAGATCACTCCGCCAATCAATGAAGGCATTGATAATGATGATTCAAAGGTCGATTATATGAAGATTGATGATGCAAAGGTCGATCATACAAAGATTGATGATGCAAAGAATACTATTGGAGGGGAGCGACCATCTCCCATAGGTGAAGAAAATTTTGAAGAAGGTAGTGATATTAAAGAAGGTGAACTCTTGGCAGCCAAATTTGATAAAGATCAACTGTGATATAGCTGGTTCATTGCCATTAGTGTTTCCAACTAAAGAGTTATGTGGAAGAACTATTGTTCGGTAGGAACATCATGAGGATGCTCAGTGGCATCCGCGCCTTTGTATCTAATGTTCCCACGGTCAGGCTCTCCCCCATCTACTACGAGTCACCTGGAATATTGGGCCAACCTACATTCAAAAATTGGAGTCCAGTCATCAATCATGGTAGAAAATCATAATTTAATAATAATTTAAGGTTACAAATTATGCATAATTCAACCTCTGACACGTTTCAAATTTTTTTATGTACAATGAAGATGCTGAATCATTATGTTCTTTGGTTGTGCCATTAGAAGAAGAAATAAAAGCATTGAAAGAAAAACTAAGAACAACAGACAATGAATTACAGATGGCAAGGTAGATATTCTTTTTCTTTCAATCAGATATACGTATCTTACTTCTATTACAGTATTTGGTTTCATTGACAGGATGATGATTTAAACATACTTGAGAGACCAAATAGAGAGTAGAGAAGAAAAACTTTTCATTGTTGTAACTAATGAATTTGAGAAAAAACTGGAGATCAATCTCCAATGAATCTTGCGAAGAAAATAGTTGACAGTCCATTGAAATTGTTTGATAGTTGTATTCAATCGAACAGAATTAATTGATTAATTTTCTATGTTTATCTTCAGAAAACAACTGTAAACCTGCTTCTGGAACAAGTAACCGAAAAACTATCAAGTCAATGTCAAGTCACCAACCACTACAATCATCTAGTGATAATTTTTCAGCATTTAAATTTCGAACTCAAGTTTGGATGAATTTCAAATTTGATAAAAAGTCCATTCTCAATTGCTTTTAATGCTTCATTTGCCTTATTAGTAAGTTGAAAAATAATTGAAAAGTGGAAGCAATGCTGTGATATCATTATTCTATCATATTATTATAATTTTATCTCGTCACTGCCAAAATAGTTATAATAATTGTGTAAGAGAACTATCCATGTAATGTTTATGAAATTTAAAGCATTTTGTAAATTTGAGAATGTTAGGAAGAATAATTTGTAAAATGATGAATGATTGATCACTGATGGTTATTACGTGGGGCAGGTAAATAAAAAGGCGTTCCGAGTTAGTTTCTAATAGTTGCGTCCGTGCTTCACGGCAGTTGCGGGACTAGTGACGATCGGCGCGACAGCGCCAGCGCTCGCCGTGTCCGGCGGAGAGGGGAGGAGGGCCGAATGATACATATATATCCAACACTCCCTCCCATGAGATCCTCCGGTTCCTCACCGTCTTTCATCTTTCACACCTTTCTTATTCTCTGTAACATAACGATTAATAATTAATATCATAATTCATCAACTTAGTCACTAAATATTTGTGAGACTCAAAAGGAAGAGGTTTAGTAAATGTGTCTGCGATTTGGTTCTTAGACTCTACCCAATTTACAACAACCAGTTTCCTTTGAACACACTCTTTCACATGGTTTTCTTTCGCATCTATCAAAATTCCCTCCACTCGTCTCAGTATTTGTTTTCGCAGCTTTATTGTCGCACCACAGGATCATTGGTAATGGAGGTTCGATCAAAATCAGTCTAAGAGAGTTGTATACAGAAAACATTTCTTGACTCGCCTCACTCATCGCTACGTATTCTGCCTGACAAGTAGACTGTGCCATGTATGACTGTTTGTGGGTTCGCCACACTATCGCATCTCTGAACAGTTTTATAACAAAACCACACGTAGTGAGTGAGTTTTTGCAATCAGCGAAGCTTGCATCTGAAAAGGCTTGGATATCTTCTGCCTCACCTTTGTATCTCAAGCTCAGATTTTTAGTTCCCTTCGAATAACGGAACACTCTCTTAACCATTTTCCAATCATCCTCGGTTGGACTTACTTGATGTCTGCTCAGAATGTTCACTGCATATGAAATATCTGGTCTTGTCACGTCTGCCAGATATAACAGACTTCCCACGGCTTTTCTGTAAGGAACATTTTCCTTGGTTTCAGTTTTTGTAAGTAACTCATCATAAGCATCCGTTTCTCTCATCTTTCTGCTCCTATTATTCACTTGAGTAGTGATCAGATCAATCTTTGCGGATGTGATTCACTGAATCCAAACCTAGTAAGGATATTTTCTATGTATTTCCTTTGGCTCAGCTCGATAATTTTGTTTTCAATATCTCGCCTTATGCTGATACCGAGAAATTCCTTGGGCTCAGCTAGAATGTTCATTTTAAACTCTTTACTGAGCTTTTTTGTGACCTCTTTCAATTTCTTTCCATCGTTACTCGCCATAAGTAGGTCGTCGACATAGAGCAGTACAATCAGAAATTTTGTACCTTCTCGCCAAGTGAACAAACATGGTTCTAGAACTGAATTTTGCAAGCCTAGATCTTTGGCTGCTTCAGTGAATCTATTGTTCCATTTCTTCGGGCTGATACGTAATCCGTATAGGGCACGCATCACTCGACACGCTTGGTCTCGTTTTTGCTCCTCTGTAAATTCCGCTCCTTCAGGTATTTCCATATATATTTCCTCATCGAGGACGCCGTTCAGGAAAGCTGTTTTAACATCAGCTTGACATATAAGTAATTTGAACTTATTGATGATACCTATCACAGCTTGCACAAGTGACAACCTTGACACAGGTGCGTACGTCTCG
>JAJGQD010000252.1:0-27733 GCA_020882685.1 Aphelinus atriplicis
TGATGGAGGTTATATTCATAACAAGAAGTCGATCAGACTGCATAATAAAGAGATGAAAAATTAAAATGTTACATGAATATACGTTATAATGATTATATTTTCAATTAATGTTATTTCTTGGATAGGTACTGGATTATTTTCATAAACCTAAAAGAAAATTAGCTATATAAATGCGATACGCTTCAAATTCTGTTTGTAGTTGATTTCGTGGATATGATAGCAGATTCAATTTTATTAGTATAAAACGGGATTATCCAGAAAAATACGATTCACTTGAACCTTTCTTGTAACTGTGAGCATGAAGATAATTCATGTGTATATTTTGTCGGCCTTATGGACAAATTTCACGTTCTCAAATCAATAAGATTAACGAAATTGTAAAGTTTATTTTGGAATTGTAATATTGTGATTCTTAAGACTTTAAAAATGCCTACCAAGTGGCATCAATTTGGTTCGTCATTAGTTCTTCAAATAATTGATGAGGTACCTAACAAGCATTTCGGTAAGTTTTTTTTCGTAATTGGTTAGTTAGAGTTGACAACGTCTCTTATATTATGTAAACTGTAATAAGAATACGTGATACTCCAACAGTATGAGAACTAATCAGAATGAATACTGATGAAATAATAAATTGACTCATGTGTCTATTATGGATTTCATTTTTTTTTTTTAACCAATATAAGCGATAAACTAATTCTGTCACATGCTTGACGCAACATTTTTACTTTTTTTTTAAAGGTTTTTTCTGAGTGTAATATATTTCTTATATTTATTTCAATGTTTCGGGAGCCTCAATTTGTTTAAAACGATTTGAACTTGTATGATCACAGAAATGTATTCATCAATACTAATTATCAACTATCATCATTACAAGTATTGGTATAATCATAACAATTATTCACACTTCTGTTCTCTCTTTCGTTTTTAGCGTATATTTTGGAATCGAGCTGTAATATATTTCTTATATTTATTTTTTATAAAACCGTTAGGATCGGAAGCCTCAATTCGTTTAAAACGATTTAATATATTATATATTCTTATATATTATTATCAATTATTGATCATCATTACAAGTATTAGTACAATCATCACAATTAGTTGCAATTCTTTTGTCTCTTTCGTTTTTCGTGTATGGTCTGGAATCGAGCTGTAATAGATTTCACATTCTTTTTTTCAGAACAGGAAACTTCTCTTGCATTGCACGTATCTTCTTCGAGCCTGAGTATGTTCCATTTTTATATTTATTACACAAAAACATATAATAAATAATACAACTGGCGTACAAAACTAATAGCAAATAAACAAAATATGATTTGTCATCAGTTGTCATAAAAATAGAAGTGGAAGAAACTATACGATAAAGTTACAGAACACCAAAAAATTAATAAAAAATTATTACCGGACCCACATCATATGATAGAGAATTTGAGAATTTGATCAAATCAGACTTTTGTTAAAGTCAAATTATAATAGATTTTACAGAACCGTTAAATTTAGAAGAATTGATTTGATTGCAGTTCAAAAATATTACTCACTTTCCAGTTTATTCAAATCATCTTCTTCTTCGTTTTGGGGTGTTTGATCGGCAATCCTCGTCGGATTTATTCCCATCATTCTCAAGCGATTCCTCATGACTTGAATATGATGCGTTTGTAGATTTGGATTATCATTTCTTCAGAGTTATTGACATTTCTCGATACGACATCTAAAGCTCTTGAGACTTCAACATCTTGCCTGTCTACAGTCTGTCTATAATGCTTATTGTGGGTCTTCAAGGAATGTCCGAGGTGCTTACATACTAGATCTGTTTTGTTCGCCTTTACTAGCGACACTAGTGAATGTTGCTAGTTGTTTTCGGAGATTATTTCCTCGCATAATCTTATCATTGATGACTCCGTAATTCTCAGTGCATTCTTTTGTTAATTGAGTAATAGTCTTACTCAAGTAAATGTACCGTGCGTCTAACGGACTTGTTCCACAAGGTAAAGCAAAAAAAAGGATTTAACGAGGATACTCCAGCTTGAATTCTGATTCCCAGCATCAATTTCGAGGAATATTCATTGTTTTTCTGATACATATATTGATCCTTGACCGTCGAATCTTTTCCCGTGTATGTCGATTCTTGTGTATTTAAGTCGCTTTTTTATTTCTTCATCAGATAAAAGTTCAAAAAAATCTGTGCTGGGGTCAGCTTTTCGCGCCATTAAGTAATCGTTTAGTTGAATTTTTCCGATTTCCCCAACTCTTCTCCGATTGTATAGAAGTAAAAGAACTGCAGTACGTGTATTTGGCTATGTTTACATAGTTCGCTTTGAAGATTAGTTTTTTTTTATTACCTCTTCAACACTTGTATTTCTTTTCTCTTCCAAAAACTCTTCAAACAATTGGATTATGTTGATGGGTGGAAATTTCACTTGTGGCATATGCCTATTAGACTCCTTACGATTTAGATTTGCATAATATGTAACGTTATGGAGGTTTTCATCTAGGAAGCATCCTTCGAATTGCTCCACCTTTCTGACGAGCCTGCTTCTTTGCCTTTCACTCTGGCTCTCATCTTGCATGTATAAATTTTTCAATATTTTGATAAGTTTCTTCACTAACATTCGCGATCTTTTAGCATTGTATATGATTCCAAATTTATTTTCTGCACTGTTTTCTTCACTTCTGTACTTAATACCGCTGATGACGTATTTACAAAATTCCAGTCGAAACGCATTAGCGAGAGTCTTGATACTGCTATTATATATCTGAATTGCCAATAAAAGCTTTCCTAAAAGTCTCATGTCGTTTTTTCACGTAAGCCCGCTGATCGATATGGGAATATTTCACCGCTTGTCTATTTCCATAACATATCATGAACCAATCATATCGGGCTGCCAAACCAACTCCATCGGTTTTGAAACTTCCTAAAAAATGAATTTGTTCGATTGTGT
This sequence comes from Aphelinus atriplicis, assembly GCA_020882685.1. NCBI lineage: Eukaryota > Metazoa > Arthropoda > Insecta > Hymenoptera > Aphelinidae > Aphelinus > Aphelinus atriplicis. The sequence goes on from JAJGQD010000252.1 coordinate 2,937, forward strand.
TGAGTAGATAAGCTAAGGGGATATTCTGGAGCACTTGCTCCAGAGCTGGAGCAGTTTTTCTAAAGCAGTCCCCCCTCTAGAGCTGGAGCAGTTTTTCTAAAGCAGTCTGCTCTAGAGCAGTTTGCTCTAAAGCACTAGACGCGCCATCTCTGCGTTACGGAGGAAACGCGAAGTTGGTGTACGCGCATGATCCGATCAGTATTATTCCTATCGAAAATATCTGTACGGAAATCCGTCTGGAAATCCGTATGGAAATCCGTATGGAAATCCGTATGGAAATCCGTACGGAAACCTTTACGGAAATCAGGCCAAAAACGCTGTACGGATATCCGTACGGATTTCCGTACAGATTTTCGCACAGATTTTGTTACGAAATTTCACAGATATCTTCAGGGAGTTTCATATGGTATACCGTACGAACTGCTGTAGAAGAATTTTTCCCCTAGGATGAAAAATAAAAATCCATATAGATTTCAGTACGGATTTCCGTACGGTTTTTTCTATATAGGGGTTTTTCCCTTGGAATCGTAGAAGAAATCCGTACGGATTTCAGTACGGATTTTCGTAGGTGGATTTTTCCCGTGGAATGATAAATATGAATCCGTACGGATTTCCGTACGGATTTCAGTACGGATTTCAGTACGAATTCCAGTACGGTTTTCTGAATAGATTTCCGTACGGATTTCTGTAGAAGGATTTATTCCCTAGAATCGTGAAGATAAATCCGTACGAAAATCCGTACGGATTTCAGTACGGATAGCTGTAAAGGGATTTCTCCTCTGGAATCGTGAAATAAAACCGTACTAATTTTCCGTACGGATTTCAGTACGGATTTCAGTACGAAGACCAGTACGGTTTTCTGAATAGATTTCCTTACGGATTTCTGTAGAAGGATTTATTCCCTAGAATCGTGAAAATAAATCCGTACGAAAATCCGTACGGATTTCAGTACGGATAGCTGTAAAGGGATTTCTCCTCTGGAATCGTGAAATAAAACCGTACTAATTTCCGTACGGATTTCAGTACGGATTTCAGTACGAAGACCAGTACGGTTTTCTGAATAGATTTCCTTACGGATTTCTGTAGAAGGATTTATTCCCTAGAATCGTGAAAATAAATCCGTACGAAAATCCGTACGGATTTCAGTACGGATAGCTGTAAAGGGATTTCTCCTCTGGAATCGTGAAATAAAACCGTACAAATTTCCGTACGGATTTCAGTACCAATAACCTTCACAAAGTTACAAATAGTATGTTCTAGTTTGGATTCATTATCTACTAGAAATTTCACAATTCTTATGTATGATCCATTGCTTGTTCTAGCAAATGAGTTATCTGAACGCAAACTTGCCATGTAAAAACTTTTAAACAAGCAATTCTTCTTCAACATTCTTTGAAAAGTCATTGTTTTGTCTTCAGATAGTTGGAGATGTTCAATCCATCGTCTATCTGCAATCATTGATTTTCCGAAATATCTCTGGTCACTTCCTTCAATTTTAAATGATTTGAATATTTCATCCTGATCCAAATATTTGCAGAAATCCAGAACACTCGAATTTTGATTCGTCAACTCCAAATGCTTCCTAATTAATTCACATCGGGTTTCAAAATTAATTGATCGGCACACTTGAAAAAGTACTCCATTTGCAGACTGGACTCTTTTCAAAATTTTTCCATTGCCATTTTCGAACACATACCCAGTATGAGCCCATAATGGCCCAATCAATTACACTCTGTGCAATATGAATAATTTGATGGACGTTATAGGTCATAGAAGCTGGCGAATATAATTGTTCGGTTGAAATAACAATTTTTTTTAATAATTCAGCTACTCGAATTGAATCTTCTCTATGTATACTGTCCATATTCAAGATATAAGTAGATTCTACTAACAGCTCCCAATGGTCTGCATATATTTGGAAGCCATCAATTTCTTTAAGTATCGGTAGACTATAGAACAAGATCCAGTTATGCCATCCACGAGCTTTCCAACACTTCCGATCTTTTATAGGTCGGGATAATCTGCATATTTGTAGAGGAACTTTGAATTTTTCCAAAATTATATCTATTTTGTCAATATTTTTCTTCGATAGAGAATTAGGGCTTACATCGGATAGTGAACCAACTATTTGCAAACTATCTGCCGATACCAAAATCTACTGCGTGCAGGCCATCAGGTACAAAGCTTCTAATTATATTAAAACCAATGGAAGATACATTTTCTATGCCAAAAACAGGTCTCTTCACTATTAAGGCTTCTCTAATGTTTCTTAAAGTATCTCGTTCATTTCTCAGTGCAGGGATAAAATCTAGTAAAGTATATTTTATCACTGACGTCTTTCTTTGTTTAATCGGAACACCTGGGTGAATACACCAACTACATCCATAATGGCCGTTGAACTGAACAATCCCTTGCATGGGAGCTCGAGCTATTGTATCAACGACTGAACAAATTGTGAATAGTCTTATGTGTCTATATTGTCCGTTCAGGTTGCATTCTATCCCAGAGATTGATAATTCATTGATATCGTTTACGAAAGTTTTTAAGAAAATGCTCATGTCGGGTTTTTTTTCCAAACCATAATGCCCATGTAATAGGCTCGCTGTTCCTAACTTCGATGGGCAGCTCATTGGTATGATACGTAACAGTATCATGAATATTTAATAACTTGTCTAGTCGATACCGAGTTTCTGGTACGATGGGGTGGTTGGTAAAACTGTTGATCATTTTGCAAATATCCATCACTACAGATTTGGTAGAGAGTAGCGTACTTGATAGTTTCAAAATTGCTAATAATATCACGGAAGGTGTTACGGTGAAATTTGCAGATATCAAAGTGTTAAAAGATTCTACATTGATAAGATCATTTGACACCGATTCTGTATTACGAAGCATATATCATATTCCTATGAATCATCTGAATAATCATCGAAATAATCTGTCCAATTATCCTCGTCGTTATAATCCTGCGAAATTTTTTCTATTATTGTTGATGTTACCATAAAATAACAAAAGAAACTTGGTATCTTGAAATTTTGAGTAACAGAACTGTTTAAGTCGAGATATAATATATCTACATAATTATATAAAATATTAAAACTAAACCTAAGTATATGAACGAAATTAAAGATGAAGCTTCGAATATGTAAAAGTTCACTCTTAAACATGAATCACGAGCATTGATTGAGCTGCAACTACCATCTTTTTCAGATCCACATTGATTGATCAATGCCAGTAAAATAATTTTCCATTTTGTATGTTGAACTCACCATTCCATCTCCAGCATTCTCCAGAAAAGGCAGGCATTGTTCCGGGCGATAAATTTCAGAATTTCTTGAACATTCATCCCATTGAGGATTGTCCGGAACTGGGCTGCACCATTGAACTTTCTCAAATGGGACTGTTCTTGTTCCGTTACTTTCGTACGAAGTATTCAGTGGCATTTTGTCCTGCAAAAGTATTATGCTTAATCTTATGAATTTAATTGAAGTCTCATCGAAATCTTGCAGCGATCACAGTAGACTAATATACCTCAAATTCCTCTGTTGGTTGGCATGTTTGGTGATGTGCAGTAGGAAGGTTGGAAAATATTCTGCTGTACTCCTGAATGTTATTGGAATATATATTATTAGATATGTTATTTCAATGAATACAGTGTTTTTCGTGAAATCTCATTCTTTCAATTTACCTCCATATCAAACTTTCAGTTTCTTTGATCCACTTTTTTGTGAGCTTTCAATGAATTCACTATTATCATGCTCTTTTGAGTCATCCTCATGGGGCCTTTTCAATAATTGTCCCTTCAATTGCAACTTTAATGATTGCTCGATAACAGGATTAATAATTGATGGGTTCAATGGTAGGTTGTCAGTTTTATCAGTATCTTCAGTATCGCCAATCTCATAACAAATTTGTTTGTTTAATTCAAACTAAAAAAAAAATATATAAAATTTTCAAGTAAATAAGTTACGACAATGAGATTGTAAAATATTTGAAAAATGATATGACACTATTCAAACACACAATGCAAACATGAAAACAATTATTTGAAATAAGTCAAAGCATAACATACGTGAGCAGTCAACAACTTTTTCAAGTCCATACGAATACCAGCACTCGGTATTCCCACAAAGAGCATCATTAAGGGGGTAGCCTACCTAAATTTTAACATGGTTAAAAAAAAATCGTACGAGGCTGTTAATTTATATTCTAATTCATTTTTTTACGGTGGTTTCAATGACGTATCGACCATCCCGGAAAAAAATTATTTTCACTGTAAAAAATTTTTTTCAATTTTTTAGAACGTACTTGGGATTTTTTTTCTCGGCTCCTAGAAGTCAATCGCAAAACCGATACGATTACCTTCAAAAAAATTTTCAGCCCAAACCACTGAGAATAAGTCTCAATTATTCACCTCCTCCTGCATCACGTTTCCACCTTCATTCTTGCAACGTCATAAAAACATCCATTTGATTCACACGAAATAATTAGCATACACACCCACACCCACACACCCACACCACACACACACACACACACACACACACACACACACACACACACACACACACACACACACACACACACACACACACGCACACACAGCCGCGAGTCGGCAAGCAGTCATACACGTTCTGCTCATATCAGCTGATGGAAAAAAGGAGTCATCGTGTTATTTTCGGATGAAAGTACTCTTTTTTTGATCTAAATCAAACAGTGATTGGAAATTATTTTGAGGATTGTAGAAATTAATACACAGATTGAAATGAATAGCTGATTCATAGGTTAGTAATTAAAATATAAACTTTAGTACAGATATAATTTTGTATCATATGAAATGACTTAAAAATCGATGTTTTTCGTGATAAATGAATCAAAACAAATCGAAAAATTGAATCAACATTGAGGCCAGATATCCATCAACGCTACATCCAAAAAATTCCTGTAATAGGCAAAGATCCATACACTTCAAATAAAAAAGACTTCTCTGTATCTAATCTCAATTTGCCTACTGTGTGCCTCATGGACATAGTTATTTATTTTGTTATCACACGCAGTTTTTATATATATGTAATCAATTAAAGGCGTTCAAGAGCTTAGAGGCTCATAAATTTTATGAAGCTGGGTTCATAACATCACTGAACCATGTAAAGATATCGGAAATTCATATTGTAGTCATCGGAGTTGAAAGTTCTTTTAATAACTGTATAATTTACTTTGTAATATTTGAATGGTTTCGATCATAACTATTATTTTTATATTACGCAAAGAATGAATGAAAAACCACTTCAACCGTGGATTATACTTCGTTTAGACGGATTGATTATAAGTGTACATTGCACATGTATGGCAGTATTAGGTGCAGCTTGTAGTCATGTAGCCGCTACTGCTTTTGCAGTTTATTTCAAAAGAAACGATTAATTATCGTGCACAGAAAAATTAGCTGTCTGGCGTATGCCAGGGAAAATTGAACCTGAAAAAATCAGAGATGTTAATTGGGGAAAGAATTCATCAAGTTATGAAAGTAAGTATAAAAAATACATCAATTTATTTAAGGAGATTGCAATAAATAATATTTACATCATTTCTAGATATTTATGAAAAAGTTATTGCAATGCTGGAAGAAGATGGTTTAAAAGACTTTTTTAAAGAAATTAATCCTTCTGTTGCTATCTTGAGGGTTGTAGAAACTTTTGCAGCAGCTAGAAAAATAATTTCCAGTCAAAAATTACTAAGGAGTCTGGGTGAACTATATGATCCTACGAATCAGTCCTATTCTTTGAAAGAACTCCAGAATAAAGTAGTTGATTTTGCAATCACAACTGAAGAACAAAAAGCGGTTATCAAACAATCGAAATCTGATAGCTGGTAATAACATCGAGCAAGCAGAATAACCGCTTTGAAATTCAAATCAGTTTGCAGGACAAAGCTTGACAAGCCATCTCTGTCATTAATAAAAGGAATTTGTTATCCATTAACCCTTTGTGGCTTAGTGGTCAATATATTGACCACCTGTTTCGTCTTAGATTTTTGCGTATAAAAACTGTATTTACAGGTATATATTAGTGATTATACATTCTTCTATCAGCTAAGATATTTTTCTATCATAATAAATAACAAAAATTGATATTCATTGAATTGTTAATTAGTTATAGATAAACAAATGGTGAAAAAAGCTCTCTTTTGAAGTAAAAAATCAATTTTCGCTTTGTTTTTTCATTCAATCATTCCAAAAATTGTTTCTACGGGGTTTTTGGGGTCGCTGATTATGAATCTGTAGTCAGAAAATTGAAATGTTAACATCCAAGATGGTGGATCCAACATGGCGGACTCACTTTTCCAAAAAATAGACGTAAAGCACTAAAAAATTGTTCTCGGGGGTTTTTGGGGTTACTGATTACGAATCTGAAGTCAGAAAATTAAAAATTTTAACATCCAAGATGGCGGAATCAACATGGCGGACTCGCTTCTCCAAAAAATAGACGTACAACACTAAAAACTTGTTCTCGAGGGATAAGATTTTAGTGCTCTCCGTCTATTTTTAGAAAAGTAAGTCCACCATGTTGAATCCGCCATCTTGGATGTGGAAATTTTATTATTCTGACTCCAGATTCGTAATCAGCGACCTCAAGAACCCCCGAGTACAAGTTTTTAGTGCTCCACGTCTATTTTTGGAAAAGTATGTCCGCCATGTTAAATCCGCCATCTTGGATGTGAAAATTTCATTATTCTGACTTTAGATTTGTGATCAGCGACCCTAAAAACCCCCGAGTGATAATTTTCAACGTGATATATTGAACAGAAAAATGTGAGACACAAAGGGTTAAGGGGATCCGCTACGTTTCCCAAATCTCAGAACTGGGCGACGGTAACTTTGAATTACAATTTGGCCTCTGGTGGAAAAAGTTACAGAAATAATCAAATTTCGTTTAGATAATTATTATCGTCACTGAGCATCGAAAAAATTACAAAAAGTATTTAATTGAAAATGTATGTGAAATTTACAAGTAGCACCCTCTTGAAATTCTATTCATTTCTTTGTTCTGCAAAGAGAAATTTACGACCCCTCTTTCTGTCTCTCTCTTATTCCATGTACATGCGGAAAAGATCTGAGGCCCAAGAAAATCAGGAAAGTAGCCTTTCCTTCAGGCCTGTCTTCTACCTACGGCGGCGGACGGCAGCCGTCGTTTTGCTGCAGATCCTCTGTTTTGGGGTTTATTGGCACGCTTTCGGCGAAGCATCTCCAACTCACTACTAACTTTTCTCATATTTCGGAATTTAGTTTTCGGCTATTTTTGTATTTCAGGTAAGCTGTACAGGGCCAGAAATTGTATTCAAGCGAGAAGAAAACTGTGAGTAGATAAGTTTATTAATATAATTGGTTATATTATGATATTGGTCGTCACATATTCAGAATCGAAGTTTTCATAAATGAAAATAAATTCTGACACTGAATTGTCGTCCAATGATACTACATTTGTTGTCTTTGTGCTTGGATACATGTTGTTATTGCTTCAGTATCCAAGCCTAGAGTGAAAGATCGCAAAGCGTACCTTATTTTTATTTTTCTCATGTTTTACTCTATGTGAGTAAGACATTCGAGTAAATATTGATAATTACACATGTATTTACTCTTTGCGCATCTGTTTCAGGATTAGGTAAGTTACAGTATCCAGTGATTAAATTTTAAAGTGCAGTGTAGTAACTGAAAATATGTCTCAGATGACATATTGTCATTTGGAACGAGAAGTACGGCTCCATCCATGCTATAATAATTAATATTTTGGGAGTTTAGGAGTGTTAGTCTCTGGGACTATGGGCACAGCCTATTCTTGAGCCAAACTAACTTCAAAAAAAGTTTGGTCAAGATTGGTGAACCGGTTCTCAAGTGACTCATAATAAGTGTGAATATCATTGTATGTACATACATATAAAGTTAAATAAGCTCGTAGTGTCAATATCTTGGCACTAAGAGAGCGTTGGGAGCTAAAACTTTTTACGTATGGTGACTATAGTCTCAGAGAACATACGCACAAAGTTTGATCTAGATTGATGCTCCGAAGGTCTGATACTCTCCTTCTTAGTAGTAAAAATAATTAGGTCGTATTTTGTTTTTCAAACTAATCAAAATTTGAGCTTATACGAGAAGCGAAAATGCACAAAACTTTCATGAGAATCATATCCACACATATTTTTTTTCGAATTTTTCAGTTCAAAGGTGGAAGACAGGATTTCGATGTCAGGTCATAACTTCAGAGTAATTAAATGTCTGAAGAGAGGGTTCTTTCTTCCAAGAATATGAGGGAGGTATGCAAAAATATTTTGAAGAGCTTCGACCATTTAGACCTCTGTGTCGCCAACAGATCAGCGGTGTCTACTTAGTTTAAGGCTATGTACCCTATATTTATGGTAATACTGCCCTTCATGATGAAGACAAGGGCCTCAACAGCGTCAACGTGCATCTGTTGGACATCCTAAAATTTGGTTAGTAGTCGACCACACGATGAGATTACCAATGATGCAAGCTTCTGTAAATCGGATCTTGCAGATCTTGCATCAGATCTTCTGATATGGTTTTCATTAGAAGATCAGCTTTCCATTTAATTGTGAGTACCAACTCTTCTCTCTTGACATACCAGTTCATGAATGTGATGAGTCACTAAACTACGACGTTGAAAGGGATAGATCGGTCCGTAGTGAAGTCACGTATTGAGTGGAAAATTTGCATAGTAAAGAATTGTAATTTTAGATTTAGATTAATTAAAGTTTACAATACCCATTGTTCGAAAGGTCATGATCACATCACTCGCAAATGTTTTGAATGTGATTGTTATCCTGAAATGTTTCTCTAAGAAACATAATGTTGGATATAGACATTCGGCCCTCCTCCCCTCCCCGCCGGCCACGGCGTGTATTGGCGCTGTCGCGCCAGTCGCATTTGTTACGCGACAACCCGACCAGCTCGGACGCTTGTACGGTTGTACAGATTTTGGAAGGCGCGCTTTACTAAATAAATAGATTCTTCTCGTAAACTCAAGTGTACCTCTTTATTCCACAACCTGCTCCACGCAATAATCTATCAGGTTATGGGAAAGGCCCGCTTCCACTGCGCGTAAAATGGTTTTGAGTAAATACGGAAGAGTGCGGTGCGTGTGAGGTGAGAAAGGCGAGACACGAAGCAAGACAAGAAAATACGCTATGTGAGGCAGATCGAATTTTCTAGAAGGGTTTTTCGTCGGTGCAGCCGAAAACCCAGCAGGATGTCGCTCAGCGGAGACGCTGGGCTGCCAATCATCCCGGTCCCGGAAGGCTTAAGTAAGTAAATAATACTTACAAAAGTGCGCGATTAACAAAAATAACAGTGCCGAATTGAAGCCCGTTCATCGCGCGACGATTATGTTAATAGCAGCGCAAGGCTCAGTTTTCTTTGTAGTGCGTGAGCTCAAAGAATTTCTCGGCATTAGCATAAGGTGAGATATCAAAAATAGAACTATCGGGCTGAGCCAAACAAAATACAAGGAAAATGTCCAATAAACAAGGTTCGGATTCAGCGATCACCCCGAACGCTACTTGGTTCGTCATATCGCGACTCACAATGAGCGTAGTGTTTGAGTAAAGAAAACTCGTCCTGTTTGTAAAATATCTGCTTTTGATATAAAAACGCACGTAAAGAATCACGGTGTTGGTATTTCAAAAAAAATGCCCTACTTGTAAGCGCATCGTATCAGTAAAGAAATTTGACAAACGTGTTAAGAATTGTCAAATTACTTGTAATATAGGCGATAAGAAATTCTTCGCACTAGATACGTTACTCAGCACAAGAGCAAACATTAACTTCAGATTTATTATTGTTTAAAATATACGTTTCAGAAATTTTCAGGATTTTGCAGGACTTTGAGGATTGTGATGTACAATTGGTAATCAATTATGTGTCACAAGTATTTATTGCTAGGATACAGTCAATTGATAAGAGTATAATTTTTTTTGTATCTTGAAACGCAAAGTTTGTCTTTTTTTCACGGATTAGGGTGCGAAAAGTACCCTATTTCTTCACTGAGCCAGAAAGAAGTGCGAGAAAGTATAAAATTTTCGGTGAGTTTATTACGGAACCACGAATAATTTTAGATTCTTGGGAATTCTGCATAGCAGAGAGACAAATGCATTTCTATATGCATATATATGCATGCATTATAATATCTCTCATTTTAGTTCTCAAACAAAATCCCACAAAAATTTCTTTCCAATTCGGCTCGGTCAAGTTCAAAATTCAGACCTCTGAGAGTCGAGAGAACAAGATTAAGCATTTCATCAAAACAGTAAAGGTAAACTCTACAGAGTCATGCTTGCCACCGTGAGGTTCAGATGATCAGTATATATACACAAGGGTGTTTAATTTCACTTGCGAGAAAGGAAAATTGAAAATTGGAAAACAAATTGAAATGTTTCAGTAGTACTATCATATTGCTTTGAAGTAAAATGTATTGCTCAAATGTGTTCGTTTTTCTATAGTCTCATGTTAATTTTCTTTTTGATATTGATATTTTTGTTGGTTGGGGGGGGGGCTCTGCCCTCCCTCAACCCCCTGATGGCTGCGCCCCTGGACCAGCTCTTTGCTTCCTCCTACTCGTACTTCAACTTTTATCGTACCTTCGTTGTACTCAAGCAACAAGGGCATGGCGTTATGTACGCGTGTCAATCATCCATTATCATAGTCAAACTTCGCACTTCGTTACGAAAAACAGTATAGGCAATTCGTGCTCACGTAGGTGAATCCAGCACGAGTGCAGATTGGCGCCCGAGCGCAGCGAGGGTGACAACACGAGTTCTGTAATGTACTAGTCCCTTACTGGTTTGATCGAAGACGCTTCTAACCTTAAAGTCCTGCTTCTTAACGTTAAAACTCTGGGCAAAGTCATTTTAGGTTTTTCTAGAACGTTTTACTTTTTCTTATCTTCTCTTGGAAAAACCTGTGATTGTCTATTAGCTTTTTAGTATCACTTATTTTGATTGCTTATTTTCATTGTGCATGTTTGTTTTGGTACCCTGAGATCTCATTGATTCTGTCCCATGTTCTCGAACTTTAACGTTTCAACTTTAACATTGAAAATGGAGATATAGTACACTATTCTCAAGAATTTTTAAATTCATTCAATTAAATCCAGCAGGTTTTCCGCCTCATAATCTCTAGCTCAAAGTGGGTGTTCCATCCCCTGGTAGAAAATTAAGCATTTCTTCAGAATTGAGAAGAGTAGAAATTGAAAACCAACGTAAAAAAATAGAAGAACAAAAGCTAAAGCGAAAATCAATCGAAGAGTTGGAGAGACGACACCAGTTGGGAAACAGACACCAGGAAGTAGATGAAGAATTAGATGGTAATCGTGAAACAGAATTAGGTATCTTTGAAGATAATGATGAGAGACCTCAGAGACTCGATAATACTCAAGTAAGCAGTTCAACCGTAGCCAATAAATCCATCGATGAGATTGGGATAATTGATGTGAATGATCAGTATAACAATTGTGTCAAAATGCAGTCAGGTACAGGCTAATACATAGTTATATCTTGTTCTCTTTCAAAAATGTACAGTGAAAACCCCCACTGTTTAATGGGTTTAGAGTCAGTTTTCTAGAATTACTGTCGAGATTCAATTTATTTGGTTTTTTGCTTTCCATTCACTTCTTTCCTCATTATTTCCGTTCAAGTTACGTTAGGTAGTCTTAGTTTTGTATTCAGTTTCAGTTTTTTTTAATACTGATATTGACCGAAACTGGACGAAGAATTTAATACTACTATTACAATCTACCTTTTTCTTGAACTAAGGACGATACACAATTACTGATACTTTTTAAATCAAAATTATAAATAAAAAATTCAATGAACTCCCACACAAGGCTTACTATGATAAGACTGGTAAACTTTAGTACTTTTAAAACATAAATCAAAAGCTCCAATTGGAGAGTTAGTAAGATAGTTCTGATGATCTATCACAGCATACAAAGCTGTTACTTCGTCCAGTGCACCGCAAACTACTATGTATAGGTTGCACAGTAAGATTGTGCACTGCAAGCAACTCGTGCAGTTATTGCTGCTCCTGTAGTTCGTCAAAATTTCGAAATGAATATAATATATCGTGATTCCAGAACTATCGTTATATTATGGGGTGGCCCACCTGAATTTCAACATAATTAAAAAAAAATCGTACGAGGCTGTGAATTTATGTTCTAATTCATTTTAATTTTTTTTTACGGCGGTTTCAATGACGTATCAATTACCTCGGAAAAAAAAATTTTCACTAAAAAATTTTTTAAAATTTTTTAGAACGTACTTGGGATTCTTTTTCTCGGCTCCTAGAAGTCTAATCGCAAATCCAATACGTACGTTTGTGGACATTGTATTAAGGAATCCTCAGAAAAATTTTCAGCCCAAACCACTGAAAATAAGTCTCAATTATTCACCTCCCCCTGCATCACATTTCCACCTACATTCTGCAACGTCATAAAGACATCCATTTGATTCACAGTAACTAGGAGAGTGCATACCCTTCGGGTCACCAAATGAAACCAAAATTTAAGGGATCTCTCCTGATACTATCACCAAAGATCCCTGAAAGCCACAGGGTCTACCGCTCAGCCATTCAAGAGAAAAAAAAATAAAACATATCAATACTTGTCAACCACATATAACAATCAACTTTTCATTAATCAGATTCAAAACTGAACTCAAAAGCTACCCTGTCAAATTATCATCGGCTTATCCTACTCTTTCTATAGGATATAGGGTCTCAACATGTTAACCAGGTTATCGTGGGAAAACATGTTGAACCGCTTCCCACCCAACAAAACACGCATCCCACCCATGAATATATATCAGAATATATATTCTATAGTTATCTGAAGAAGAGAAGAACCTATAATACTACCTCATTCTTTTCTACAGTCCAGAACAGTTGAATTTTTGACGTCAAACAGTCATATCCATTCAAAACTATATGTGTACATAATACTAACTTCCTAGCTAAAATATTCTTATGGATGCGGATATTTCTCCAAGTACCTAAAAATGAAAACACAAAGAATCATTTTCTTTGAATTGAGAGATTAAAAGTAGAAAAGATCTAGTTCAACTAATAGAGAAAGAGAGTTTAAGAGCTACGTCAATTTAATTTGAATAGAAATTAGAAACACAAAATCAAAGGTTAGGTTATATTATTTATTTTTCTGATGATTGATGAAGTGATTGATCCTTTCTGCAGCAATCAGCATTCCTGATCCGGTGGGAGAATTTCCCTTAACCCAAAAAAAGGTCTCAGTACCAAAAAAAGTGAAATAAGGGAACTGTACCCAATGTGCCCCCCCTAAGGGTTTTTCGCGAATTTGACTATGATAGACTTCGAATTTTAAAATTCCGTGAACGGCATCTCAAAGCTTAGCTCAATACGTATTAGAAACCATCTTCATAATCATTATTCGACTACTTTAACCTATCGAAAATCGCAATTTAAAAAAAAACGCAAAAAGGCTAAATGCACAAAACGTGTACTCAATTTGGCACAATTTTTTAATCATTAGCTACAGCCTATATAGGCCTACAGGGACGATCCAATTGGCATTGAAATAAACTCTCAATCATGTTCCCAGTGATATTTATACAAAATTTTTAACATACAACTCAAAAATACGCGTCTAAATCATCGTAATATGTCTATACAAATATTCAATGATTTCACTCAGTCTTCCCATTTAAAAACGCGTAGAGGGGCACATTGGGTTCACTTTTTTTTGATGCGAAAAACAGCAATTTGAGTAGGATAAAAAATAATTTTAGGAAAACTGATGAGACCAATCGGAAGCTGAGATGTTTTTACACAAAAAAGAGTAATGACACTTTGAGAGATAAAAATTATTGACACCTGATTTTTGAGGTTGAGTGTGAAAAGTGAAATAAGAAAATGGTGAAAAAATCAGTAAGTGAAACTTCAAAGTGTTGTAGGAGAGTGGTTTTAAGGGCTAAATGGGCGGGGAAGATGAAGAAAATTTTCTTTTAATTCCCCCAACATAACCCAAGAGCGACTGATGCTCAGAGAGCACCGGTAATACGAATCTGACGATTGTGCCAAATTGGGTACAGTGCCAAATTGGGTACAGTTACCTTACATCATTTTCTTGATGAAATTATGAAAATTATGTGAATTTTAGACAAATCAAGCCAGATATGTATATCTATATATAGCTGCCTCAGTCTAAAGTCATAAAAAGTTCTATAACAAGGCAACGCTGGAACTCCAAACTCTACCGGTAGCTTGATCCAGTGTCAGAACATATCTGTAGAGTTGGGCTAAGGTTGATGACCCGAAGGCATGATATCCTCACTGTGAGCTTCATCGTGGGCCTGATATGTTAAAACTAACAAGAAGGGGATTCTGATATTGCAGATTCAAACAATTAATTGCAGGAGATATTGGAATTTATCCAAAAATGTATGAGACCATTTTCAAGCTATCAAACAGAGGTTTGTACGTATAACTTGAAAAGTCAACAATAAGTGTGCGAACATAGCCAAACTGGTTGAAACATGTTTAATTGATAGAGTAGCGTATCCGGATGGAGGATTCTGGTGTCAAACAATTTTTTTTTATAATCTTTGTAGTATTCGGCATAATTTTTGTTCTCATATTTTTTTCATTTTCACACATAGACAAGATTATTAGGGCTCTCAAAATTGGGAAAAAAGTCAAATTTTTTGAATAATTCAGGTTTTGAGTGCATGTACTAACTTCCACATACATGCACATAAAAATTTGAAAAAATCTTTGAGTATTCTGAGAATGGATACTAATCAATTTGTCAATGCAGAATTGCGAACAAAATTTTGACCATGCTCACTTGACGTGAAATAACCCAAATAACCCAAATAACCCGAATAACCTTGGGCCTTTGTATGTGAACTTGATAGCGTAAAAACTTGTCGGTTCTCTGCTGTTGATATATGTTGATATATCAACGTTGCCCAACTCTTGTCACGTGGAGGCGACCGACTATCAAGAGTCTCCATTTACACGCCCATTCATCTTACTATTATATAAAGAGGAAACGTTTGTTTGTATGTTCGCAAAAATCTCAAAAAATACTGAACCAATCGCCTCCAAAATTTGACAGTAGCTTGCGAAGATTCGAAGTTATTTTGAATATTCTTTTGACCTGTAGGGAAGGAGGCAAATACAACTGTAATATAAGAAACTATATTTATTGAATTTATAGAAGAAAAATAAATATCATGAGTTAAGAAGATGAAGTGGGAGAAGAGGACTCACTGAACTCTCCCTGCATCATCTCTCACTCTTACTTTCTTTATTAAAATTACAAAATAAATACATTTTCTTTGTAAATATAAATTTTTGACTACTTAATTTTATAGTAAATTATAAATATAGACATTTCTTAAGAGAATAGTGAACTTAAATTATACGTGATTTATTATAAAGATAGTTTGAATCATAAGGTATTTACATAAAGCTGAAATGAGTTTTATCTCGACGAGGTACCTGTCGACGCACGCACGATCGATCTGTAATGTTAACGAACGAAAACGAATTTCACTTATTTTATCTTACAAGGAGAGTCCACTACCTCCGGGTCACCAATCTTGACCAAAATTTTTTTGGTGTTTTTTGGTGACAAGAATAGAGAGTATGCAGAGTTTTAGGGTCCAACGCTCCCAAACTTCCAAGATATTAATTTATGTATCCTGGGTGGAGCCGTTGTTCTCGTCCCAAATGACAATATGTCATCTGAGACGTATTTCCCTCACAGCACTGCACTTTAACTGTTCTCACTTGACCACCACGTCACATTCTATCCTAGAAAACATATAGAAGGAGTAAATAGCGTGTACATGCAACAAATCTTACTTTCATGTCTTACTCACATAGAGTAAAACATGAAATATATGGAAAAATCAACGATTATCGACTTTTCACTCTGTGCTTGGATACTGAAGCAATAACAACATGTATCCAAGCACAAAGACAACGAATGCAGTATAATCGGACGACAATTCAGTGTCAGAATTGATTTTCACTCATGAAAACTTCAATTCTGAGCATGTGTCGACCAATATCATACAATAACCAATAATATTAAAACTTATCTACTCACAGTTTTCTACACACTTCAATGCAGTTTCTGGCTCTGTACAGCATACCTGGAACACAAAAATTATCACAAAGAAACATCTTTCAAACATATATGAAGGAAAAAAAAGGTTAAGTTTACTTATCTGAATTCCCTTGCGTCTTGAATGAAAATCCATTAGCTGCTGCACACGATGAAGCTCCAAACTTGCAGGTGAACACTGTGGTGGAAATTAGTCTGGAAACTTTTTTACAATTACTCAAACTGTAGTGAGTAAGCAATGTCTACTTGATGAGTACACATCACATGTCTGACTAAACATGGTGTTTACAAACGACGCTTATGGTAACCTGCAGCGCAGTACCTGTGTTACCGACTCCGCCCTGCAGGTGACCATAGGTGTCGTTTGTAAACACAGTCAGTTAGACATGTGATGTGTACTCATCAAGTAGACATTGCTTACTCGCTACAGTTTGAATAATTGTAAGAAAAGTTTCCAGATTAATTTCCACCACAGTGTTCACCTGCAAGTTTGGAGCTTCATCGTGTGCAGCAGCTAATGGATTTTCATTCAAGACGCAAGGGATGTTTGAAAGATGTTTCTATGTGATAATTTTTGTGTTCCAGGTATGCTGTACAGAGCCAGAAACTGCATTGAAGTGTGTAGAAAACTGTGAGTAGATAAGTTTTAATATTATTGGTTATTGTATGATATTGGTCGACACATGCTCAGAATTGAAGTTTTCATGAATGAAAATCAATTCTGACACTGAATTGTCGTCCAATTATACTGCATTCGTTGTCTTTGTGCTTGGATACATGTTGTTATTGCTTCAGGATCCAAGCACAGAGTGAAAAGTCGATAATCGTTGATTTTTCCATATATTTCATGTTTTACTCTATGTGAGTAAGACATGAAAGCAAGATTTGTTGCATGTACACGCTATTTACTCCTTCTATATGTTTTCTTGGATAGAATGTGACGTGGTGGTCAAGTGTGAACAGTTAAAGTGCAGTGCTGTGAGGGAAATACGTCTCAGATGACATATTGTCATTTGGGACGAGAACAACGGCTCCACCCAGGATACATAAATTAATATCTTGGAAGTTTGGGAGCGTTGGACCCTAAAACTCTGCATACTCTCTATTCTTGTCACCAAAAAACACCAAAAAAATTTTGATCAAGATTGGTGACCCGGAGGTAGTGGACTCTCCTTGTTAGTCAAATAAATGAGAAAATGAAAAATGAAAATGTAAATAAATGCTCCACTATGGGCTTTAAGATATTATACAGGTGATTCTTTATTGAATACTTTTCTCATATATAGATATATATGAATGGTGCGAGAAGTGGGAGTCACTGTAAATCATAGATTCAGATATAAGGTCAGGGAAGCTATGATTTCGCCCCATTCCTCGCAATGGTTACAAAAAATGGGGTTTAACACGGGTACGGGGGAGGTCGTCGAACACACCTGGGTTCGTCCAAGCCTTCTAGACTCGTCTCAACTCTGAGGATCGTCGAACACACCTGGGTTTGTATAAGTTCACCAGAGCCCCGAGATCATGCGAGCAGAATGAGCAGACTGAGCCCGAGCACCGCTATTTAAGTGCTTGCAAGCTCGCCGCTCCTCGATCCGCCGCTCATTCCGCCGTGGTGGGAAAATTAGGTGGGGTACGCATACGTACCGAGAGTGGGAAGCGAGATAAAATTGAGATAAAACATCTGGAAATTATGAATGCGACTTATGAAAATGTTAAAGTTAAAAACGATGACTTATTGTGGCTGTATGGAAAGAGTAAATTTAATGATAGCCAAGTTCAGGGTTGGAGCAGCTTCAAACAAGACATGAATGCTGGCGAACGTGTGTGCATCTCAAGAATAATTCCGTTGCCATTCGTTAATCATTTACCCAGTAATTATAGTACTATTTTTTACAGTACTTTTAGAAGCAGATCAGAGATGTAAAGTCAATGGACAGAAACACTGTTTTGTTACTTTTGATCAACCGTTGTATGCAAAAGCTGTTGAAATACTAGCTAGCGTCGACGAAAATTCACTCACTTCGGTTAAACTTCGCTTAGGTGGTTTTCACACTCTGTTCTCTTTTCTGGGATGTGTGGGTTACGTAATGGAAGGTAGTGGTATTAAGGATGCATTACAAATTATGTATGCAGATAATTCCATCCCACAGATTCTTTCTGAGCACGCATATTCGAGGGCTGTTCGGGGACACACTAACATCTATGTTTCTTTAGCAGAAAAAATATTATCGGAGTTAATGAATGATAATAACTTCACCGATAATGAATCAGCGTTTTTCAATCAAATATTCTCTAATTTTTCAATCGAGAATATGAAAGAGAAGATAAATCACAGCATACTGAATGATTTTACGAAAAAATTCATTTCTCAAATAGAAAAATTAAGATGCCGTGGCCCAACAGCTAAACTTTGGACAGTATATTTCAACATGATCACCATTGCACTTCAGTTCATTGAAGCTGAGAGGAGCGGTATTGAAGCTTCATCTTAACTGTATGGAGCGAATGTTGCCTTACTTCCATGCGTGTGGACATAATAATTATGCAAAAAGTGGGCACATATATTGTCAAGATATGCTCGCACTTGGACAAATTATGGACACGGATGAACATGAGAAATTTGTAGAGGGAGGATACTTTACAATCCGAAGAACTCAGAAATTCTGGAGTGGTGTTTGGACCGACATGTGCATTGAACAAGTGCTGATGAGATCAATGAAAATCACAGGTGGGCTTGTTCATGGCCGAGGCATGACGATGAGTGTTTTATCAAAGTGGGTTCTCTCTACTGTCGTTACTCTAGATGTAACATACGATATGAAAGAATTTTGTAACATTTCTTATTCTTCGTCGGAGCATTATGTGGATGCGTCAGCTTCAAGAATGTCCAAAGATGACCAAAATATTCTGAAATTGAACGAATTTTTCGAATTACATAATCCATTCCCAGAGAAACATTTGCTAATGTCGATTACTAGTGGATTGAAAGGCGATGAAAATATTGATTGCCATAATGTTTATGAAAAAGGAATTTCAACAATGATATCAAAGATGAAAGGTTCTTTTGGTAAACTGAAGCTACAAAGAGTGGATAACGTAAAAAACTTAGCATCCAAACTTCAAGCCCTCAAGGTCAAAAATAAAATAGGCGAAATTGACCCAACTCGCCTATTTATGAGAATGACTGGGATTATAAATTCCAAAGATGACATGAAAGATTATTTGAAGTTTGAGCTGTCGCAATATCCTACATCGTTATTCGACGGAATTGGGATGAGAAAGAACAGTAAATCCGACTTTTACACCAATTTAATTAATATGCTCGAGTTGGAATCATTCGAAAGACCTTCCAATGAAAATGCTTCATTTGTTATTGATGGCGGATTTTTATTACATCGAGTTGTATGGAATAGTGGAGAAAACGTCAAAGATATTTCACGGAAATATATCAACTATATTCAACGACACTACTCCGCTGATCGAACAACTGTAGTTTTTGATGGCTACCCCGACCTTAAGAATAGCTATACAAAAAATGCTGATCGTTTCCGTAGAAGCACAAAACAAATTGGCGCTGAAATTATTGTGAGCATCAATAATGTGATAAATCAATCACAAAGTAAATTTTTATCAAATGATAAGAACAAGAAACATTTCATCCAATATTAAGAACTGAATTAGAAGCTGCTGGAATTACAACAAAACAAGCTCATGATGACGCTGATTGTTTAATAGTTCAAACGGCTTTAAATTACACTTCAGCACAAAGTGTAATAATTGTCGGAGAAGACATAGATCTGCTGGTAATTTTCACTCAACTATCGAATCCGGATCATGATATTTTTTTCTTGAAACCAGGGAGAGAAAAGGTAGCTGAAAAAATGTTCACCTGTGATAGTTTGAAATACAGTTGCTTGAAGCACTTAGTATGTTTTTTACATGCATTTTGTGGCTGTGATATCACTCCGGCTTTTTTTGGCATTGGAAAAAATAAAATCGTCCATTTACTCAATGAAAATCCATCGCTGCGAATTCTGGCGGAAGAATTTTATAATGATGATGCCAAACGTGAAACTATTGCTGAAAATGCATGTAATATCATCATGAAATTGTATAGTGAAGAGAATTTACCATCAATTAACAATTCCTTTGAGTTCATGAGGTCTAAAAAGTTCAAAAGGGGCTCTTCGAATTTAAACTTCAAAATAGACAGTTTGCCGCCAACTTCTGCTGCTGCAGCTGAGCATGAGTATAGAACTTACCATCAAATTCAAAAATGGATTGGAGCATCTAAAAATCCTCTCGAATGGGGGTGGGAGATCAAAGATGCGCGATTATGCCCAACTTTCCCGGATCGTCAGCTTCTACCAAAAGAACTGCTTCGAAGCATTTCATGTAAATGTAAAAAAGGATGCAAGGCTGGCCGATGCAGTTGCAAAAAACATGGCCTGAAATGCACAGACCTATGTTCTCATTGTCATGGAGAAGAATGTTCGAATTCAGAAAACATATTATCGGAAGATGTACTGCATCTAAACGAAGAAAGTGACGAAGATGATGAGAATTATCTGCCAAACACAAGCCTTACAACTTTCTGGGATAGCTATGATTCCGATGAAGAAGTCAATAGTGACGTTTCTGAAGACTCTGAAGACAATGCAGAGAGAGAGCCAAATGTAATAAATCAAAATCGAAGCAAAAGAAGAAGATTAGATTGATTTTTTTCTATACATAAAACCTATTTTTATATTCAAAACTGAATATTTGTTATGAAATTAATGTAGATATAAATAAACTTATTAATTTGTTTGATTAATTATTTATTATTTACGTGATGTACATTATTAAAAATTGATTAAACAAGTAACTTTTCGAGTTTACAACAATATTCATAACAATAAACGTTTAATTATTGCACGGTATAGTATTTGCTTTTTTCAATTACGCCATTGTAATTTTCTCCTCGAGATACCTCAATTGAAAAAAAAACGTTAAGCTACGATGTATAGAAGCGGAGAAATCATTATTTTTGCTAGCGCTCGAGTTTTGAAGTCAGCGCGACGGGATTCTGATGCGCCACATCTGGGCATCCCCACCACTCGAGTATCGACGTGAGCCGAAAAACGCGAAGTTCTGCCTGAATTTTCTCGCCTTAAAGCCTATCAAATTGGAAATACAGTATTTGTATAGTATAGTACAAACTTTCATCTTACTAATAAGTGTTGAAAAATGTCTCAATATTAATAATCGACAGCACAGTGATTTTATGAAAAAAAAATTTAACTCAGCTTCTAGTGGCTTGACAGAAAAATTTCTTTTTTTAAAATTTTTTAAAAAATTGCAGCAATTTAATGAAAGAAACACGAAATTGTGAAACAACAAGAAATACAAAAGTTATTCATTTGTTTATAATGCAAAATTTTTCATCTCAATTTTCAAGAGTTTTTATGAGACAAAACCACTTTTTTTTTTCTATTGAAGCAGTAATAATTCTAAAGCGTATGAGTGTTAAATGAACATTTTTATCGATGCTTTCAAAAGTTAGAGACATATAAAAAAAATGAGATTTTTAACTAACAAATGGATTACGGAGAACCTAATTGATCGATATCTCTCAAATTATGCACATTATTGTATCATAAGTTGGAGCTTCAAAAAACACAAATTTCATGAACCTATCTTTATTTTTCGAGGAATTATCGGAAAGATTTCGAAAAATCAATATTCTAACTTTAACGCTATTTTGCAAGTTTTTTGGGTAAGTCAAATTTTGACGCACCTCAGCTCATTCTGTAGATAATTTTATCACCTACAACTTTCCCAATACACTAAATTAACATTTTTTGTTCCGTCACTAGAGTTATTTAACAATATATGAAAAAAATATAAAAATTTTCACTAAAAATAAAATCAAGACGCCAAAATCTTCACAATTTTGTTCCTCATAATCCCCCCGAGGTATTTATCGAATAAAATTCCATTCGGATATAATTATTAAAATAATAAAAAAATCGATATTCAACTATGAAAAAAAATGTTCTACCTTTTGCCAATCATGATTCAAATTATCACAAAGCATGAGCCTAGAACATTTATTGAATATAATTCGCAATGAATGACTCGAGTGCCAATGTTTTGTGTTTCCCGCGGCAAGGTCTTGACTATTTTCGGTCAAAACGATATGTGCCGCCATTATTAGTGTAAGAATGACAATACTTTATGTGAACAGATCTTCAAAATTCATGTGTGAAACTGAACCATGAGTGCGAAATAGCCCTTACTTCAAGTTTTTTGATTATCAACTACCGGCTATTTGGGTTAACCTCTCATTTCTAATAAAAATAGAAACATAAAAGAGAATAGTTTATGTTGCTGAGTCATGAGTAGTAAGTATCTGTTTGAATTCATAATTATTTGAATAAATATTTGAAGACAAAAATTTATTCATGATTTCATTTTTTTGTTTTGAAAGCTATGTCAACACAGAAGAAAAAAAAATAGAAGTTCCCCGTGGCAAGTTTCAATGATGGTGCTAATGTTATTCTAGATGTGATGAGTGCATTAGGTATTGTTCCTGGTACGAGTGCTAGTCTCTATTCTGCCAAGAAGAATGAAACTAGGATTCGTGTAATGGATAGTCGAGTGGAGACATCAACTCTCCAAGCTCGCACGCTGAGAAGAAGACTCAGACATGGAGTGTCTGATCATTTCTATCAAACAGGGGCATACTAAGGAGCAATTCCAGTAGTGAAGTTATTTGATATGATAAGTGACTGTGATTTGTTCATAAAATTAAACTTTAAAATGTGTTTTTCTCAATAGTGTGATTTTGACATATGTAATAGTACTTGCCGTAAGATCCAAAGAGCTGAGGTTGACAATATAAGTATAAAACTTTTGTAAAGTGGATTGTGTTTGTGACATCAATACTCATATCCGGAACCTCAGTCGCCAAGATCCAATCAAGTTTGACCCCATAAGCGGGTGACCAAACCAGTAAAATAGCTGTTTTCTTGATTTTTCTTATTTTATTCGATAAGCCTACAGACTTGGGTGGTCAGAATTGATCAGATCTTGGCGACTGAGGTCCCGGATATGAGCATTGATGTCAGAAACATAATCTATTTTGCAAAAGTGGTATACGTGGACCTCAGCTTTCTGGATCTTACGACAAGTGATATTAGAGTTAATACAAATACATAGCTACATAAAATATTCCAATGCACTTTTGGGATAAATTTTTTGTGGAAAAGTTTTAAATTAGTGTACAGATTCTTGAAAAAAAATTTGTTTGAGAAAAAACTTTGAAATAGTTATTTTTTTCTGTTTTCCAATAATTATTAATTTTAAGGTGTATGTAACCCCGTAACTATTCGACTCGGTCATTGCGAAACCTGACACATGCACCTTTAGACACATACTCGATTTTGTCAAAAAATGCAACCTAATGTTATAAGCAAATGTATCCATTACTTATGTACAATATTGTAGCATAAATAAAGCTCTTGTGGTTTGAAATGTTTAATAAAAAAAAAAGCTTCATCGTGGACCTGATCTGTTAAGGGGTAACACCACTCTAGGATTTTAAAAAAATTCGATTTTTTTTTTACTTAAAAAGTTAGTAGATTTTCCGTAGAATATGCTCCTGAAACCCTTTTTTCGAAATTCGAACTCCAAGTAATTTTTCCAAAGGATTGCTGATTGAAGTGTAAATACGATTTAACGATAATTTAAAACTTTAAACACGTTTTTCTCGAAACTGCTTTTTTCAAATCGGGCGTACTCGTAGCTCCGAGGCTATTGCATGGATCGACTTCAAATTTTGACAGTAGCTTCAAATATATATTCTCCTTCAAAGTACGTAGCCGTTTTTTCGAAATTTTGGAAATTACCTGTTTTACCGACAATTTACTGCTCCTTTTTTAGTCGAAATTTTTTACGTTTTTTTCAAACATGCACAGTTTCTACAAAAATTGACGAAAAAAAAATCCTACTTCGATAGATAATAATATGTAGTTTCAAAAAAATTTTGAATTTTTGTTCCAGCTCTTATGGTTGCCGAGATATGGGTACGCCCGCGGAGCGCCCCAAAAAAAGCTTGTACCGGAGATCCGCTGTGGTGCCGCCATTTTGTATGAAATCAATAATGAAAAAATTTTTTTCATACTTCGATAGATGTTCAATAAACCCTGTGAATTTCATCACAATCCCTCCTCCCACAATCTCATAAAAAATTCGCAAAATTACACCTTTTTCTGGCCTCTAGAGTGGTGTTACCCCTTAAAACTAACAAGAAGGCGATTCTGATATTGCAGATTCAAACAATTAATTGCAGGAGATATTGGAATTTCTCCAAAAAATGTATGAGACCATTTTCAAGCTATCGAACAGAGGTTTGTACGTATAACTTGAAAGGTCAACAATAAGTGGGCGAACATAGCCAAACTGGTTGAAACATGTTTAATTGATAGAGTAGCCTATCCGGATTTCAGAAGCATGGATATGGCTATTTATTTTGATTCCATTCGAAAGAGCGAATTGCAAACTATTACATATTTCATAATGAGCAAGAGTTTGAGTTAGGAAGGGTTATGGAATTTCCACCTTAAGTAATCATATATT
>JAJGQD010000253.1:0-34791 GCA_020882685.1 Aphelinus atriplicis
CTATTGAATACATATATATCAAGATAGAAAAGCACGAGCTGTCGAAATGATTCGCTCGCGAAACATACAATACATTTTCGAATCTTCATCACTCGTTACTCTATTTGCACATGTCGTACATGTGACAAAATGTCCGCATGGTAGAAATACAATTCCACGCTGTTGATTGCAACAAATTAAACACATACGATCGTCACTAATCTGTTTTTCTCCAATGTTGATATTTATTTCTATTGTTGAAGCGGATTCTGGTCTGAGTGAGTTGACATTCACGTTAGTGTGTTGCACATTTGTTGTGTGATTCCGATTAGTAAACTCTTGTAGAAGTAATTTCATCCCACTTAGTAACCGATCAGTATCTGATTGGTATGAATCCGGTACAGCTGTGACGGGGAAACCCGTCACTTTAGACGGAGAGGCTGCTCCTCTCCGATCCGGCCGGTACGGCAGCCGCCGGCTCGGGAGGGCAGCACTCTCCAGCGCGTACGCGAGCCGCGGCGCGCGAGAGTTCCGGCAGGGCGCGAGGCCGCGAGCAGGCACGAGGCGGACGGCCATTCTCGTCCGGTGCCCGCAGCCCTCAACACGCGACGCGCGACGAGTCCCGAGTTACGAGCCCCGAGAGTGTGCGTGACCGTGTGCGTGTGCGCGAGGACGTACCCAGGACACCGGAGGCCGACGACGTCGCCGCAGCCAGCAGTCAGCAGAGCCGAGAGCAGCAGAGCCGAGAGCAGCAGAGCCGAGCCGAGAGAGAACGAGCGTCGAGCCAGGTTTGCGGTGTGCGCGTCGCGGCCCGGTGTCCCCCCCCCCCCCAGTGAACGTATGTGTTGGCGACCGCGCCAACACACCCTCGAAGAACGACGGGCTCCGGCCCTGGCCCGGGCCTCTCCCCTCACGTCCCCCCCCCCCCCCGACGTCACGGCCTAGCGAGCGCGCGGGTAGACTCCGTTCGAGTCTCCGCGCGCGGCCGCCCCCCCCCCCCGGGAGAGTCCCCCGTGCTCCGAGCGAGAGCTAGTCGCGGCACTCCCGGCGCCCGTAACAAATACGGAGTGCCCGCGGTAGAGCCAATCCCCACGTGAACCTGGTGCGGACGGGCACCAGGTCACAGATTAGCGCCCCTAACGTGTGTTCGCGGTCGTGATCGGGGGTGAATTACGAGAGGAGAGTGCGTGCGCGAGACAAGTGAAAATTCGCGGGATAAAATTGGAAACGAACGTGGAAATAAATTATATTGTATTTCGGGCAAAAGAATTTGGTGTCGCGAGTTACCGCGAAGCGACCTTGGAGGTGAGCGCGAGAACGCGGCGCGGGGCAAGTGTTGTTGCCTCACGTGTTTACGTGCGCCGGCAGGTGCTGTGCCGCGCGTGTTTACATCAGCGGCCAGGCTCAGGGAGCGAATTCCTGAGCCGTGAACGAGCAGTGATCAGCATAACAGCAGTGATCACTCTGCTCAATTAATTTTGCGCAGTCCCCTGACGGAGTTTACAACTCCTTATTCCTCCTGAAAATTTTTGTTCTATCATTGTTTATAATTTATTATTGTTGATTTTGTTGCCCTGACGGAGCTCAGCTCCTTATTCCTCCCAATTGATTTATATTTATATTGATATATACATATATATATATATATACATAACATCCCATGAGAAGGAAGGAAGGACGATATTCAACAGAACAATAACCAATTATTATTCCACGGAGGAATAATCCGAACGACAAAATTAAATTTGAGGTTGGGCAAATTAATTTCGCCACGTGGCCGAGTCGGTACGAGCACAAGTGTGTCGATAAGCGAGAACGCCGGCGCATGATAAAACAGTGTGATCGTATGATAACGAGTTGGTCAAGTAGAGTCTAGTTATCTATCTAGTGTGAATCTTTTTCGGGAAATTTGAATTTGAATTTAGGAACTTAGAAATTTTTCGGGACTTAGAATTTTTTTCTTTCGAACGATTGAACTATTGTTACGAACGACGACGCTGTTAGTGGCAAATAACATGGAACGAGCAATTGTTAAACAATTAATATAATTGTTTATTTATCAGTTCAATCGAAAATTCTTACGAAGTTGCCGATTTTTGAATTGTCTTTGAAGTTGGGTTGGACAACGAGTGAGCGCATTCTGTCGTAAATAATTTGGATAATTTATTTGTTTATTAATAAACAATTTGGGAATTTTGGTCGTTTACCCGTTGGGCCCGGCCAACTTTGAGAATAGTGGAATCGTGCGTAGTAGATCGAGCTTGTGGTTGTGGACGTAGTCAATTGTTTATAAATTAATTTGATAATAATTTTTTTTTGTTATTAATTATTTTTCAAATTTGATTTTTTCTCTCTTTTTTTCTTTCGTTTTCGAGTGTGAATAACAGTGTCCTTGGGTCTTTTGCCAATTGTTAACAAATTAAATTGTTAATAATTTTTTTTGCGATTAATTATTTTTCGAAGTTAAGTTTTTCTCTTACTTTTTTCGAAAGAGAGTGATAGTTCTTCTTGAGTTTTCGTTTTTTTTGACTCTGCTTTTGGTTAATTCGATTTTCAGTATATCGCATATTCGGATGATTAGGGTTTTTAGCACACAACCAAAGGACGAACGATCATTGGAAATTGAACCAAACCAGATAATATTCAGTATATTTGAACGAACCAGATAATAATACGATTATGTATTGGTATTGTATGAACATGTATATTGATTAATATTTTATTTCACATATATATTTATTGATATCGCACCATTGTTGTCCCCGACGGAGTTTACACTCCTTTTTCCTCCATCGTTGCGATTTAAGTGATTTATTTTATTATTGAATATATACATGCACATGTATAAGACGGAGAATAACTCCAGTTAAGAACGTGACTCGAGGTATAGAGAGTCGATATTCGAATTCGTAATTTTGTGCAGTTAAGCAGGACGGGTAACGGCGTGTACGAGTGGGTCGTGTTGAATTGAGGGATTTTGCGAGTTAGTGAATATTGCCCGCCTGACTGATTTGTGCAATTTTATCGACCGAGTTGATTCGTTTGGTATATAATCGGAAACAGAGTCAAATAAATTCACTATTTAGTCTGTTTTAAATTTAAAATTTTCCTTTTCAGTTTTCTGTTTTTTTTTTACAATTCAGTTTTTTTTATAATTGGATTAATTGTTGTGTTGCGACACGTATTTGGAGAGTATTGGTTTCAAGTTTATAATAAATTAATTGATTAAAATGGCAGACGGTGACATGAAATTGTACAGAGAGGCCATGGAGGAGTTGTTAAAGGTAGATAGCTGGAACGAACGATTCAAAACGATAATTAAGATGAATAAAGAAGTAGTTCGAAGAAAATTAGAGAAAGCGGGAATAGCAATAACGGGAAATCTGCGGACACAAAAAGAACGATTCTTGAGATGGGAGATGCGAGCAGCGGAAGTCGAGGATGTGCCGTGGTTTACGGACGATGAAAAAGACCAAGCGCCACCCAAAGTAGAACGAACAATGATAAGCGGGAGCGAAGAGAGCGAGAGCGAGGATGCGAAATATACAGACGCGGAAAAGGATACGATGCCGGAAGGGACGAGTAAAAAAGCGACGGACATCCTCGAGTACCTTAGGCTACCGGAAGGGGTAGCGATGATACCGGCAATAGAAAAATTTATTTTGGAGAATCGATCGGCGCTCGAAAGAGGGTTGGGAAAACCGGCATCGGGGAAGGGTACGCTGCCGAAGACGATAATACCCAAACCCAATACGAACGAACTGGACGATTCGAACATGTCGTCCAGAAGCAAAAACGAGTCCGATGCGAGAACGAGCACGCGCATCGAGCAGAGAGTGCGACGAAAGAACATCGTGCGCAAATTGAAGGGTCGTGTTTCAAAGACGAGTGAACCCAACACGATCGATAAGGCGCGACTGTTGTAGGAGTCGGACGAAAATGAACCTGACGCACGACCGACGATATCGCCGATCACAAACGAGAAAACGAGCACGCGTATTGAGCAAAGAGAGAAGAACAAAATAACGTCACGGAAATCGAATGATCGCGTAAGCAAGCCGGTGCTGGTAAGATCGAACGCGCCAGACAATGCAGTAGCATTGTCTGAATCAGACAGTGACAATCAGAACTCGGGGCCACGATTACCTCCGAGTAGAACGAACGCCATCGAGCGCAGCTCATTACCGATGAGTCACGGATACATGAAGTCTATGCGTGATTGGAAACTGCGATTTGCGGATGACGGGTCGATCGACGCGCTGGAATTTTTAGAACGACTAGAAGACTACAGATCGAGTGTAGAGATTCCTGACTCTGCGTTGCTGGCGGCGATGCCGAGCGTACTCAACAAGGGCGCAGCCGATTGGTTTCGGACAATGAAAACGGAGATTGGAACGTGGCGCAAATTCGTAAAAACCTTCAAAAACAGATTCGTGGTCGAAATGGACGACGAGGACGTGTGGGAGGAATTACGAGCGCGAAAACAACACGAGTCAGAGAACATGGCGACGTTCCTTTCGAAATTTAGCAAATGAGAAATCGGTGAAAACTCGGGAGCAGGTTGACGAATCTGACTCGCGAGCTCTGCCGATCAATCCGCTCGAGTCGGGTCGAGTCGTAACGAGTAAAGTCGTTGAGACAGACGACAAATGTGTCAGTATGAATCGCGGGAAAAATACCAACAGAGCGCCTCGAGCTGATTACAGCACAGAGCCGAGTCAGAAGGTACCTGCTATACTGCACAACGAGTGCGTGAACGAGAGCGGGAACGAGCCCCGGATCCGTAGCCAAAAACCAGCAGTGTGTGCTGGTAACGGCAAACAAACGGAAGACCGGGAAGTACCGCAGAGTGTGACGAGTACGAGTAAGAGTGTGAACGACGCCCCCGGCGGCAGTAATGCTGCGCCCAGTGCTGGGCATTCCAGGGGAGCAAACGAGCACGAGAAAACACCTGATCCAGAGGGGTCAGGAACGAGCGAGTGTCGATCAGCACTTCAACGAATGCAGACTGCAGACTGCTCCGAACATACGCGACCCACGGAAGCGTATGAGAGGTTGCTGATCGAAAAGCGTCTGAGAGACGCAGCGAACTCCGATGAGGATGAGATCGACATCGAGGTCGAGAAAACGAACCAGCTGCGACAGTTGCGAGGAGCAAAACGCTCCTTGCTGGAGCATTGGTTCAGCGGAGGAAGCGCGGTCGAGAGTACCGAGGATATAGGTGGCCAACACACAATCGCGTCCGGTAACGATGCAGTGTGCGCCCACCTTGTCCAAGGGAACTCGACAGAACGAGCAAGCACGGATGTTCCGAGTGATCCGGCCGAGATCATTATCAACGGGGTAGTGGGCGACGACCGGAATTACTTGGGCATCGTGATTGGGGGGAAGCTGTTCAAAGCATTGTACGACACCGGAGCAACGCATACGGTGGTGGGCGACGGGGTCATAAAACACCTCAAGGACCGGTCGATACCGACAACCACAGCCGTGTACAATGCGAACAGAGAGAGGATGAACGTCGCGGGCAAACTGAAGTTGAAATTGGACGTGGATGGAACCGTCCAAACAATGGAAGTATTGGCTGCACATAATCTGGAATACGATGTTTACATCGGGAAAGATTTTGTGAAGCTGTTCAAATTTAAAGAGGACGACGAGATTAAGTCATGGAGAGTGGGTCAAGGGAAATGGAGGAAATTTTTGAACGCCTCGACCCGAGTGCACTCTGATGACTATGTATACGCGGAGTGTGCGGGAATCTCGGCAGTGAACAGCAAAGATCGAGAAAAAATTGAACGCCTGATCGAGGAATATCTGCCAGAAGAAGTGGACAGATTAGGGGTCACCACGATGACGGAACATCATATCGACGTACAAGGGTCCTCACCGATCAGACAAAAATTACGAAGAATGTCACCGGCAGTACAAGAGATTGCGAAAGCCGAAGTACAGAAAATGTTTGAGCAAGGAGTTATAGAACGATCGGGCAGTGATTGGTGCAGTATGCCAGTAATTGTCAAGAAAGCGGACGGGTCGTCGCGATTTTGTATCGATTATAGAGATGTCAACAAGGTAACGAAACGAGACGCGTATCCTATCCCGAGCATCGATATTATCCTCGATAAATTACGGAGAGCGCGATTTATCACAAAAATCGACCTGAAATCGGCGTATTATCAAATAAAGTTGGAGAAAAACAGTCGCAAGTACACGGCGTTTACGGTACACGGGTCCGGGCTATGACAATTCAGAAGAATGCCCTTCGGACTTACGAACGCACCGATGACCTTCCAGCGATTGATCGACGCCCTTTTCGGGCCAGAATTTGAGCCACACGTGTTTGGTTATTTGGATGACTTGATCATCGCAACAGAAACGTTTGAGGAGCAGTTATTCTGGCTTGAAAGGGTGTTGAAAAAGTTGCGGGAAGCAAATCTGACGGTGAACCGAGGGAAATGCGAGTTCTGTTGTAAGCAAGTCAAATACTTAGGATATTTGCTTGACGCGGACGGCCTACGGCCAGATCCGGCGAAAGTCGCACCAGTTCTCGAGTACCCGGCACCCAAGAACGTGAAGGAATTAAGAAGATTTCTAGGCATGATTGGTTGGTACGCGCGATTTATCAAGAACGACGGAAAGTTGAAAGTACCCTTGCTCAAACTATTGAAAACGGAGGCGAATTGCTTGACGCGGACGGCCTACGGCCAGATCCGGCGAAAGTCGCACCAGTTCTCGAGTACCCGGCACCCAAGAACGTGAAGGAATTAAGAAGATTTCTAGGCATGATTGGTTGGTACGCGCGATTTATCAAGAACGACGGAAAGTTGAAAGTACCCTTGCTCAAACTATTGGAAACGGAGGCGAATTTCGATTGGGGAGAGGAACAGAACGAGTCGTTTATGAGCTTGAAGAAAGCTCTCACTGAAGCACCGGTTTTAGCCAGGCCGGATTTTTCAAAGCCCTCTACAATTCAATGCGACGCGAGTAATTACGCGTTGGGCGCGGTGTTATCACAAGAGCATGAGGATGGCGAACACCCGATCGTGTTCATCAGCCATGTGCTCACGCCCGCGGAACGAAACTACATGACCACGGAGAAGGAATGTCTGGCAATCATATGGGCCATTCAGAAGCTGAGACCATACATCGAAGGAACGGAATTTCACGTCATAACGGACCACTCAGCGCTCCAGTGGCTAAGGAACTTGAAAAATCCAACGAGTCGGTTGGCTAGATGGGTAATTGAATTACAACAGTGGGATTTTACGATAACCCACAGGAAGGGCGAACTTAATAAAGTGCCCGAAGCCTTGTCGCGTGCTTTTGGAGACGAAACAGGAGTGGCTTCGCTGAGCGTAGTGAACGACAAGTGGTACAATGAACGACGGGAAAAGGTGAAAACCTTCCCACGGAAATTCGGGAACTGGAAAGTGGAGAACGATCTTTTGTACGTGTACCGTAGGGATAATTTATTAGATCCGGTAACAAATAAGGAAGAAAACTGGAAGTTGGTAGTGCCAGAAGAGAACGCGTGATGCGAGATGCGCCTGATGAACCGACGTCAGGTCATCTCGGCATCGAGAAAACGTAAGATAGAATCGCTCGCGAGTATTATTGGCCAGGTAGCTATCATGACGTGTACGAGTACGTAAAAGCTTGCCAAATCTGTCAACAGTACAAAACGTCACAGCAGCCGCCTCAAGGCCTGATGGGCAAACGATGCGTCGACAGGATATGGAACGTAGTAGCGGCGGATACGATGGAATTGCCCAGGAGCAAATGCCACTACAAGTACCTAATTGTTTTCATGGACTTATTCTCGAGATACATCGAGATAAAGCCGGTTCGTAAAATCGGCGGGAACGCGGTTTGGCAAGCGTTCAACGAGCTAGTCCTGAACAGATGGGGAGCGCCGGAGTACTTTTTAACCGATAACGGAAAAGAATATGAAAATAAATTAGTTAATGAGAATCTGGCTAAATATAACATCACGCACGTAACGACGGCTCCCTACCATCCTCAGGCTAACCCCGTGGAACGCTGCAACAGAACGATCAAGACCATGTTGGCTATGTTCGTGGGCAAGGACCGTCGGGGTTGGGACAAGTACCTGTGCGAGCTTCGGCAAGCTTACAACACAGCGAGAAACGATTCGACGCGAGTGTCACCGACGTTTTTAAACTTCGGACGACATCCTGCTCCGAGTAACAGCGTGAGACGAGAAGTGGAAGAATGCTTGCCAGTCGCCGAGATTTCAAACGAGAGTCCGGAGGAACGAACACGGCGATTGGAGGCATTACGCGATTACGTGATTAAGAACGCATTCAAGGCCCAAGAGCAGCAGGGAAAACAATACAATAAAGGGAGGAGACACGCGGAATTCAATGTAGGAGACATGGTATGGCGGTTAGAACACGCACTCGCCAGCGCGGATAAGGGGGTAAATCGCAAGTTAGCTCCTAAGCGAACGGGGCCTTATCGGATAGCGAAGAAATTATCGCCACTTACGTATATCTTGGATATGGGCCGGAGCAAACGGAACGCGAAGGCACCGGTCAGCAAGCTAACGCGATGGATTCCCCCTCGAACGTCAAACACCGTGTAAACGACCGAACGAACGGGCATCGTTGACCCATACATGGTTTGCGATGCAACCACGGAGGGTTTGGGAGGGGGAGGAGGGCGGTCCACCGCCCTCATGAAACGATGGAGAAGACACGTGGTGTACCGGAAGCCTACCGGCAAAGTCGCCACGGGAGGCCTGGTCGGCACAGAGACGTGCGACCGGACGTGAAAAGTAAACGGAAAATTGGAGAACGAGGTCGGAGGAACCCGATCGAAGAACGCCGGGCCCCCCCCCCCCGTGGACCCTGTTTCCACCGGCGCGCTACCCCTCACGCCGTCTCACTTGAGTCCAGTAGACGGACCGGGTGGTCCGGCTTATGGAGGGGGAGTTGTGACGGGGAAACCCGGGGGACCCTGTTTCCACTGTCGCGCTACCCCCTATGCCGTCTCACCTGATTCCAGTGAACGGACCGGGTGGTCCGGTTTAGGGAGGGGGAGTTGTGACGGGGAAACCCGTCACTATAGACGGAGAGGCTGCTCCTCTCCGATCCCGCCGGTACGGCAACCGACGGCTCGGGACGGCAGCACTCTCCAGCGCGTACGCGAGCCGCGGCGCGCGAGAGTTCCGGCGGCGCGAGGCCGGGAGTGAGCACGAGGCGGACGACCATTCTCGTCCGGTGCCCGCAGCTCTCAACACGCGCCGCGCGACGCGAGACCCCGAGTGACCGAGCGGAGAGTGATCGTGAGCGTGTGTGCGTGCGTGAGCCAGGACGCCGAGGTCGACGACGTCGCCACAGCCAACAGCCAGCGGAGCCGAGAGCAGCAGAGCCGAGCCGAGGACGAGCGAGACAGCGAACAGCGGCAAGGTTTGGTGTGCGCGTCGCGGCCCCGGTGCCCCCCCCCCCCCCAGTGAACGTACGTGTCGGCGACCGCGCCAACACACTCCCAAGAACGACGGGCTCCGGCCCTGGCCCGGGCCTCTCCCCTCGCGTCTCCCCCGACGTCACGGCAAAGCGAGCGCGCGGATAGACTCCGTTCGAGTCTCTGCGCGCGGATGTCCCCCCCCCCGAGAGAGTCCCCCGTGCTCGCGAGTAGAGCTAGCCGCGGCACTCTTGGCGCCCGTAATAAATACGGAGTGCCCGCGGTCGAGCCAATCCCCCACGTGAACCTGGTGCGAACGGGCACCAGGTCACAATCTGCAATATCAGCATCCCCTTCTTGTTAGTTTCAACATATCAGGTCCACGATGAAGCTCACACATCTCTGCTCACAGTGAGGATATCATACCTTCGGGTCATCAATCTCAGCCAAACTCTACAGATATGTTCCCTGACACTGGATCAAGCTACCGGTAGAGTTTGGAGTTCTAGCGCAGCCTTGTTATAGAACTTTTTATGACTTTAGAATGAGGCAGCTATATATAGATATACATATCTGCCTTGATTTGTCTAAAATTCACATAATTTTCATAATTTCATCAAGAAAATGATGTATTTCACTTTGTTTGGTACTATGAATAAATATTAACTCATGTAATTGACTTATATTGTGTGAACTGCAAGGCTAAGGTTGGAAAAGCTATTGACCGGTTGTCTCAAATCACATTCCTGGTTAATGTTTATAATTTCATGTGTAAATAACTTGCATGTGATTTGAGACCACCCGTCAACAGCTGTTCACACAATATAAGTGAAACCATAAGTTAATATTCATTCATAGTACCAAACAAGGTGAAATACATCATTTTCTTGATGAAATTATGAAAATTATGTGAATTCTAGACAAATCAAGGCAGATATGTATATCTATATATAGCTGACTCAGTCTGAAGTCATAAAGAGTTCTATAACAAGGCAGCACTGGAACTCCAAACTCTACCGGTAGCTTGATCCAAGTGTCAGGGAACATATCTGTAGAGTTTGGCTGAGATTGATGACCCGAAGGCATGATATCCTCACTGTGAGCAGAGATGTGCTGAGCTTCATCGTGGACCTGATATGTTGAAACTAACAAGAAGGGGATGCTGATATTGCAGATTTAAAACAATTAATGAAGGAGATATTGGAAATTTCTCCAAAAAATGTATGAGACCATTTTCAAGCTATCGAACAGAGGTTTGTACGTATAACTTGAAAGGTCAAAAATAAGTGGGCGAACATAGCCAAACTGGTTGAAACATGTTTAATTGATAGAGTAGCCTATCCGGATGGAGGATTCTGGTGTCAAACATTTTTTTTTTATAATCTTTGTAGTATTCAGCATAATTTTTGTTCTCAACTTTTTTTCATTTTCACACATATACAAGATTATTTGGGCTCTCAAAATTGAGAAAAAAGATAAATTTTGAATAATTCAGGTTTTGAGTGCATAGACTAACTTCCACATACATGCACCTAAAAATCTGAAAAAATTTTTGAGTATTCTGGGGATGGATACCAATCAATTTGTCAATGCAGAATTGCGAACAAAATTTTGACCATGCTCACTTGACGTGGAACGTCCCATATACATGAGAGAAAATAAATTATTACCGATATGTTTCGTGGTTCGAAGACGAGGCCATGGTTGATCCTTGCGAAAAGCGACTTGATATGACGAGAGGCTGATGCAGACTGACCCTCGCAGTATAGGATACAAACTATTATATGCTACGTTAAGTCTAGTTTTTAGAGAGAGAAAGGGAAGAGGGCCCCCACCTTCGCCCCCTTCCAGTGAGGAACAACCAATTCTCATCACTTGCGAACCTTATAGGATGAACGAATTCAAAGTATTGGATGCGCGAGTGACTCGTTTTCCCCTCCTTTCTCTTTCTCTCTCTCTTTTCTATTTAAATTTTTATTCACAACGAAAATGCATCTATATCATAAATTCAAATTTTTTATCGCCTAAATACAGAAGGGTCAACTCATTTCTTTTGGCACTAGCTGTCATATTGTTGAACAGAGCATCATCCTCGTAGAACTCAGCCGAGACTTTCGTTGGAGCGAAGAGTTGGAACTCTCCGTTCAGGGTGAATACGATTCTCTTCCCGAATTTCGTATCCACCTTCCTGATCTCTGTGATCATGTATCTTTAATTGACCATCAAGTCGCACATGCGTCGTGTGGGAAGAAAAACGTGGGCAGCAACCTCATTTATAGCAGCAAGATCCATCTTTGAACTGTCACAAAGAAATTATTCGTTAGATGCAAGTATTATTTCAAGTGTTATTAAATTCTTACTTGTTAATGAGTGGAAGAGATCTGAGCGGAGGAGATCTAAACTGCAGCTAGTCTGTCGATCGAATGAAGCTTGCTCTGCGGTCGCTCTCTTTATAAGGATGTTCTCCCCACTCTATCTGCTTTCCCCCACTTAGAAATCAGACAGTAACTCCTGCAGTAGATCTTCGTCAAATGCGAAGCCCTCTTTCTACACTCTGCTTGGGGATGTCTTTGTGTCCCCAGGGGAGAGTGTCCGTGGAGTCGGGCAGAAGGTAGCGCTTGTCGTCGTGAGGACTCAGTGCAACTTTATTCATTCTCTCCGTGCAGAAGTTGTGCTTCCTGGAGCGAATCACATTCTGATGACGTCTCAAGATCGTCCCCTCGAACAAACATTGCC
Source organism: Aphelinus atriplicis (assembly GCA_020882685.1). NCBI lineage: Eukaryota > Metazoa > Arthropoda > Insecta > Hymenoptera > Aphelinidae > Aphelinus > Aphelinus atriplicis. Next base: position 12,145 of record JAJGQD010000253.1, read on the forward strand.
GATAATCCTCTGGTGTAATAGTTCTCTTGACGACCATTGTTTTGACACCTTTTGCCTTGGTCACCGGGAAGTCGTTCTTGATGATGATGCTGTACATTTTGCTTCTTAACCCGAAGAATTCCTGCATAATCTTTCCATTACACTCGTCCTTGAAGAGGCCTAAAATCTTTTTGTTCTTCAACTCCAACCCGAATTGATTGTTAGCAGGATAATCAGACGTGTCAAACCATTCCGAATGTTCCTTCATCACTTGATAGATGTCAACATCCTGAATCTCGTAGATGAGGCTGTCGGTGTCTGTGTACATGAGCTTACACTTGTCACCTATCCATGCTCTCATCTTCTTGTAAGTGGAAGTCAAAACATATGCAGCTTTGATAAATCTAGTACTGTAGAGTCCAACGTAGATTGGTTTGCGGATCGTAATCTCAGTTTGAGATAGCTGGATGATGACGAGGTTTTCTGAGATAACAGAACTGCTATGGAAATTTGGCTTTGCAATATACGCAGCAGCTCCATATCGTCCAGGCCAATGATTCACAATTTTGATGTTCAAGTATCTTCGTTCATTCTCCATGGTCTTGCCAAACACACCGTTGTTCATCAACTTATAGAAGTTCTTCTCAAATTCATTTCTAGACATCTTCCTATTCTCGGTGTTATAGTCAATGTAGGGTTTCAACCAAGGGCTCTGTTTAAATCGCAAAACGCGATGTATTCGCTTGACCTCTAGCCCAAGTTCAACAGCTCGTTTGAAAAGACGATAGGCACATATCGCTCCTTGTCATCTAATGTATTCAACAGTTTCGATTGCTTAGATCCAGGAGGAACCTTATGTTCAGCCAGAAGTGGAATATCCTTATGTTGATCATGTAATTTCTCTGGATATCTGAATGTCACCTCTAGAATGTAGCCATCTTCACCATCATCAGGTACATTCATGAAATCAATTGGCGATGCATCGTTGTTGTGCCACTGGAAGTCTTTTTCAGGGAGATGCTGAACCATGGCGAGTCCATAGAGGTTGTTGGCATCTAGGTATATTAGATACTTCTCGTTTTCATCAGAATTATAATCTGCGCCAAGATACTTGTTGTTCGCCTTAGAGTAGCGATTTGCACACATGCTGATGCCACCTCTGATACCTCTCTGCACGAATAGCACCATGTTGATATCCGTCAAAAGCTGCAATTTGACTCCACAATGGAAGAGCATGGCATCCCACGTCAAGCCTGGTGTAGTTAAATAATTCGCGGGATCCAACCCATAGGCCTCGATGCAGGTATCTCTGAAATTCTCGTAGACGTCTGCCAGCAAGAGCACGTCGGTTTCGAGATATAGATCAGAGTAATCTCCTAGAGTTGGAATACTGAATGAATCCCAAACAGTCTGGGCTCGTGCATAATCTTCATCACTGCACTGACATTCATTCAGCTTGCTGTCAAAATCTTCTTTTGCTGGAAGGGTTGCATCTTTCAGTTTTTCAAATGAACTGACGTAGTCGTAGGGGAATACACCTTTCCTTGTCACCAACTCTATTTGTTCAGCACTGTATCCTTTTTCTTGAAAAGCTGTGGTGGTGATGGTGTGCAGATCCAAATACGACGCCAGTTTCTCCAACGATGATGGTAAAAATCTAAATGGATCCATGAATCGAAAGTTAATACAGCTGCCATCTATATGCTTTGTCAAGGAGATATATCTGTTTTTGTTCTCCGCAATCACAGTGACTCGTCCCTTGAGTTGCTATGAAGTAGCAATCTCTTCAATAATAAAATGTGTGTCGTATCCAGTCAGATTATGGAACACGACCGGGATAAATCTTGAATCCTTGTAGTTAATGTTACAAGCTTCATGAGCCGCACCTCTGAACCTGAAAGAGAGAATACATGCAGTTTAATAATCACTGATTGAATTTCAATGAAAAAATATTGATATACTTACTTTCCTGTTAGATGACAGTGGTCTCGCACTTTTTTCTGACCCTTCTTGAGATTTTCCTCGCAGATGTGACATATGCTTGATTCAACGAATTCCTGTTTTGCATCGTTATCCCAAATCATAGGAACTGGATCCTTGTAGAGCTCCTCCAATTCTAGTGCAATTTCTTTAAGCTCCATAACAAACCATTCAGCTGGTTTTTGGTTATCAATACCTTCTGTCTTGTGCTGCCTGTATCTTTTAAATTTCGATTTGGAATCATCGAAACTACACTTCATGTAGTATGCAACTCTAAATGCTTCGTGTTATTGAAATGCATGTCCATCCTCCACCAGTTTCAAAATACACTCAAAATCTGCGTAGATGATGAAAGGAACCCTTTCTCTATTCTTGTAATTTTTTAATTTGAGTACACTTTTTTCTTCCGATGGTAAATTAATTCTGCATGTGTTGAGCTGCATGCAGTCTTTCATATGCTGCTTGAGTTTCTCTTCACTTTGAAAGAAATGCAAACATCTATCGCATATGAAATGCTTGCATTTATGTTTAGTTGATTGCGATCTGATCAATCCTGCTAAATTTTTAATCCACACATAGTGGAATTTGACTACTGGAGCCTCGAGGTCTTCTTTCTCCTCATCTTCATCAGCATAATGATCTTGAATTAATAGCAAATTCACGTGCTTATCTTAATATAAAGAAGTAAGATGAGTCGTTGAAACTTTGTATGTGCCTCCATGTTTCTTGAGGATGAACACATTCACTGAAATATTATTTTGTTTTTCAAATTTGTTAACTTGCTTCAAACTCACTGGAAACGTGATACCGCCAAAATTGAGCTCGTTCTCAAACTTCGTATACCACGTTAGACGTTCGGGGCTATATTTAGCTGGATGCAGGGCAGATAGTACAGCCCACTTAAAACACTCATCATCTTTTGTGTTTTTTACATTGACACAAACATGTTTGTTGGCAATGTATTTAGGGAGTGGAATATACGAGCTGCCTTGGATAGGAGTATAATGATTGATATTGATGATCAAACTTGAAATCTGTTGTAGAGTCCAACCCGATCCTCTTTGTTCAAACTCTTCCATCTGTGCAGAACTGACTCTTTCACATTCTCATCAAACCACAAATTGAAATCAGTGTTTCGGAAGATGGAATTACTGACCGTGTTGAAATATTTGACATCAACACACTCAGCATCATTCTTCTCCACTGCGTACTCTGCAGCAAGTTCAGCATTTACTTTTATAGACTCAATTTTTTCCAGAACATCGCGAATCTTTTCTCCAAACAGCGTTCTGCTATCATCCATGAAAGACAGAATGTCTCGATGACCGAGGTTTATGATGACACCCGATTGGATTCGTTTTTCGAATGCTGAGGGCATCTCTCCCCCAACAAACTCTCAGTGCTGCTTCCTGGGTTGCTGCCTCCTGACGAAGCTCTTCATCAACGCTTTGCGGCGGTGCTCCTCGACGAAGCTCTCTTCCAACTCTCTGTAGGTGATCTTGAAGCTGACTCTTGATGGTTATCACATGCATCATGCATGTTTGGAGTTTCTGCTTCTTATATCCAGGGGCGCGCTAGCGCCCCCTCCTGGCGAGTAACGGCAGCTGGGGGCAGCGCTACCCTATTATAAATTAAGTTTGGATCACGGATTTTTCAATTTTATAAAATAACACAGATACGCATCAGTTATGGATGTTATCTGGTAGAATATGATTTTTTATTTATTTTTCCCTAGTATCCAGCCCTATTCACTTCCTAAAGAAGATGTTTTCATGTAATGAGTCTTGTCTGCTAGGTTAGAATGGAGAAAAAAAGATTTGCGTTCAGTTCATAAGCCACTTCGACGCGGCGACGAACGATTTCGAGATATCTCGATTCTCACATATATATAGGTATAGGCTACTGAGCTGCCGTAGAGACTCATCATGGCGTCTGCTATATATGTAGTATAAGCTGGTATAAGCATGGAGTGAAACGCGAACACATGCAACTCGGACGCGTTTATATATTATATATATTTTATATAAAAACGCGAGATCGCAAGTAGCGGACATAACCCGGGTCGTCTAGTGCTGCAAATGTGCCAGATGTCGACCGAGCTGTGTCTTTGATTTTCTATTGATTGGAATAGGCTAACCTCCAATCTGTATTAGGTAAGAATATTATTCAATAATTCGAAGTGAAAAATTAAGAATTACGCCGCAATCACGCGCACATAAGTATAAAGTTTTCTCAATATATGTGCACATGACTTGGCATCGTTCCCTTCATTAATTATATATTAATTAACAGTCTCGTAGTAATAAGAAAAATTGGTTCTTTGCCCCACACAGCTACCATCTGTATACTTAGACTGTACGCGAGTGACAAGTACCTAATATTCTGCTGAGTTTTGATGCTGAAAGATGATTACGCCGGTCCATTTTGCAGGCAGAAGCTAACGTATATGAAAACTTCAAGCTCTCATAATCACCAACAAAGCACCTTTGAAATTGATCATTTTAATGGAGAACAAAGCCTTAGTAAACTTTCGATCAGCAAACAACTAGCTGCCTGCAGGAAAAATATAGAGTTGGTAGAAGAAGAGCGTGATCCCCGAATCAGCTTTTGTTAATTATTGTGTCTCAGTCGATGAATTTTGGTTGTAGAAGAAAAATACGTGAGTGACCTAATAATGTTCGAGGATATATTGCTAATGGCTAATATTCTTCCTGCCGTATGGATATCAAAGAAGATCTGATCTGCATTGCTTTCATATCTCGACGATGGTCTCTACTACCGAGCAAGGCACAAAAATCCACTATATGGAATATGGAAACACAGCCATGACAAGAGATGTAAGAAAAATTCCAGACAATCTCGCATCCATACCTCCTCTATCTCATAAGTGTTGTTTAGCCAAACCTGATGGGGTTGAACACTGGCCACATGGTGTTAACACGGAGATTGAAATGATTGCTGACAGCAGTGCTACCGTTTTCCTCCTGGATGTACTTGACAAAGATGAGACATGTGTCGTAAAGTTAACCCATGCCATGAAGGGTTTGGCTCTGGAACTTCTAGAGAGATACGCCAAGATCACTCCACCAATCGATGAAGGCATTGATATTGATAATGCAAAGAATAATAAACAAAGATTGATGATGCAAAGAATAATATTGGAGAGGAGCGACCACCTCCCATAGGTGAAGAAAATTTACCGAATGTTAATATGGGCTGTATCAGTTATGTATGTTCACCATTGGAATTCTGGATACGCAAGCAGACCCAGTTCCCAATTTGGATGATATTACTTTGAGAATGATTGACGCAGAGCTGTTTAAAGAAGTTGGCGATATTAAAGAAGGTGAACTCTTGGCAGCCAAATTCAATGAAGATCAACTGTGGTATAGCTAGTTTATTGCCATTGATATTTCCAACTGGATGCTCAGTGGCATCAGTGCCTTTGTATCTGATCCAGAGCAGCCTATCATCGGAACAGATACTCAATCTGAAAGGTATGATAACGATTCCACAGAGATTTCCTCAGATATCTCTAATGCGCTTTGTGAAACTCAAATTAATGTAGAACAAGAAACAACTGACTGAACAAAGTAGGGGCAACGAGACTGATATTGTTAACGAAGCCCAAGTAGATACTAATGAATTAATCAATGATTTGACAAACGTTCATGGAATGAAATATTTTTTAGGTAATAAGGAGGAAATAGTTCCAGGATAAATATGCTGAGGGTTCGCTGTTGGTGAAATTAAAAGATATCATTCAGTCAGTACATGGAGGAACAACCTATAACATTTGCACAACAGATTGTGTCCATGAGCTGGAAAATGTTCCCCACGGTCAGGCTCTCCCCCATCTACTACAAGTCACCTGGAATATTGGGCCAACCTACATTCAAAAATCGGAGTCCATTCATCAATCATGGTAGAAAATCATAATTTAATAATAATTTAAGGTTACTTATGCATAATTCAACTTCTGACACGTTTCAAATTTTTTTAGAGGAACAGTTGCACAACAAGCAGTTTAACATACATGTTGTATGTTTCATGACCAACAGCAAAATTGTCGACATTGCAGTCAAATCTTCTGTCAGTCGTGCCTGAATAATATTGTGACAAGTGTACCAAAGCAAAGGCCATCAAGAGTTTGTAATGTTTGTCACACGCTGCTGGTGCAAGAGACAGCTCCATATTTCAGCTGAGACCCTTCTTCAATTACAAAAAAACAAAGAACTCTCAATGTGATTATTTTTCTTAGATTATAGAATCAGTGCAATATCAATTCAGAAAGAATAGACAGTATACCGGTATGAAAGGGTTCTTACAAAAATAACTTTTCAAGTATTTTTCACTTGAATTAATAAGTAATTTTATTCATTAACTAAATCTCATTATCCAATGTGATGTGCTAAGGGGTTACAGGCTGCTATGAGGAACATAGTTCAAAAGTTTTTCCAACTTGTACAGTGAATGATGTATCAAGTTTGTGAAAATTTGGATGAAAAAAGAGTATATCTGTAACTCGATAGAAGTATAAAAGTGATAGAACTCGATAGTGTATAAAAGTGAACGTTAACCCTGGTTACATTTAACAGACTCAAGTGATGAAAGAGAGTAATTTTGTTTTTGAATTTCTTTAACCCACATTTTTTCTGAATAATTTAGTCGATCTAAATCAGTAAAATAGTCAGAAACTTTCAGCCAAATATCAGTGGCTTCAATTACAGCTGCAGTTGATCTTAATAACCTTTGCCAAGTTGAAAAATGTCTGTAATCGGGAAGATACGTCACAAGTTCTGGACCATTTATGAGTACGTTGATTTGTTTTTTTATTTCTTTATGATTTTCTAGGTTTTCATTTAAAGTTATATTACTCTCCTTAGGCCAATGCTTTTCCGATTCGCGAAGAAATGAAGGTCCGATGAACCACCTACTCTGATTAGACCATGCGCCTTGCGACCATCTAGTAGCATCATCAGCGGGATTTTCAGTAGTAGGTACCCAGCTCCATTCAGACATGTTCGTTTCTTCGTTAATCTTGCTCAAGCGATTTTCCACAAACTTTTGATAAATTTTAGGATCAGATTTAATCCATTTCAATACAGTCTGAGAGTCAGACCAAAAAACTCGTCGCTGAACCGAAAACGTATGTTCTTTTAATATTGTTTTAGCTAATCTCACGCCTAATAACGCAGCCTGTAACTCGAGTCGTGGGACTGTAGATGATTTTAATGGAGCTACTCTACTTTTCGCGATTATAAATGCTGTGTGAATTGTTCCGTTCATCAACACAAATCTCCAATAAGCAACAGAAGAATAAGCTTTTAAACTAGCGTCTGAAAATACATGTAATTCAATCGACACAACCTTAGAATTTTTCAATTGATAACACCGTGGAATTTTACATTTTTCTATTTCTTTTAACTCGTAAATCCAATTTTTCCAACGTGTAAATTCTTTATCTAAAATCTTCTCGTCCCAAGCTATTCGACTTGCATGAATATCTTGCATTAAAATCTTACTATGAATAACAAAGGGGGCAATTAGGCCCAATGGATCGTAAATTCTCATTATAATACTCAAAACTTCTCTTTTAGTTGGTCTAATAGTGCCCGATCTGAGTTCTGATTTAATTTTAGTTTCACTGAATTTAAAAATAAGTTCATCAGAATCAGTTAGCCAGTGTAAACCTAATACACGCTCTTCTGTATTTGTCATTAAATCAATCGATTTTTCTTGTAAATTATTTGGACTAATCATTTTTAATACGCTCGGTTCATTGCTACCCCAGGCATGCATTTCCCAATTAGCTGCTTTATTTATCTCTATAACTTGAGAAATTTGTTCTTTCGCCTCTTCTATTTCTTTAAAACTTTTGATCCAATCATCCATGTAATTGTTTTCTTTAATGCTTTTAACTGCTTGGGGATATTTTGTTTTGAACATGTTTGCATTTTTATCTTTTACGTATAAAACCTGACTTGGAGATGATTTTCCCCCAAAGAAAACTGACGTTATTATATTTTCTTCTGGTTCTTTCGATCGATCGTTTCCCCGCCAAAAAAAACGTTGCGCATCGTAATCTTCGGGTGAAATTTTAACTTTCAGATACATATCACGCATGTCTCCTTTTACTCCGATAGGATTTTCACGGAATTGCATAAAAACTCCTAATAAAGACTTTAGTAAATCCGGTCCCTTCAACATAAGGTCATTGAAACTTATGGAATCTGCCTTTGCAGCAGCATCAAAAACTAGACGAACTTTGCCCGGCTTATTCACATTTGTGACTCCAAAATGAGGAAGGTACCACGTTCGTTCTTTTGGTGGATCACGAGCTTTCACGGCAAACCCTTTTTCGAATAACCGATTCATTTCTGCACAATATAATTTAGCAAATTCTGGGTCTCGAGTGAATTTTCTTTCTAATAAAGTAAGTCTTTTTAAAGCATTCTCTCTACTCTGAGTACTCGGTATATATTTGATTCCATCTTTCCAGAGTAACCCCACTTGCCATTCTCCATTCATATATCTACTTGTCTTATCTAAAATTTCCAACGCACGCTTATCATTGGGATGCACTCTAGGTTTTACACTAACTCCTAATACGTCAAGATCGAAACTTTCTTCGACTAGTTGATTCAAATTATTCAAATTGTAATCATCATTATTTGAGTCATCTGAATTTGATCTCAAAATTGAAATTGAACTGTTGCAATTATTTACATAACCCTCATAATCTTTAAAATTTGAATTATTTGACACTTTTCCGTGAATCGACCAACCTAATAAGCAACGAGATACAATGAGATTATAGGGATTGAGGTTATAAAATTCTCTAATTATAATTAAATGACAATAATCTTGACCAATAATGATATCAGGGACGACTCGGTGAGGATTGACTTTGATTTTAGTTTTAATTTGACAATAATCTGAGATTTCAGTAGGTAAATCATGCAGAGGCAGTGATAAATCTTTCATCACTGTGACATTATTAAGAGTGTAGTTACCCGAAGCAGTTTCAATCTGCAGAGATACCATTTCGTTACAAATTGCGATGGGGGTGCTTTGGCCTACTACTCTAATGGCTGTATTTATACGAGAGCTTGAATGACTAAATTTATTTGCAATCTTTTTATTTACCGCTGTCATCGTTGCTCCTCCATCAAGCAAGGCATGAACGATTTTTGAAGATGTTGAACTCACAATTCGTATTGATACGACTCTCAATAAAACTAACTTATCTAGTCATGCAGTAATCTTATCATCGTGTTTTCGTGTATCGTTAGATGAAGTTGAGTTGATTTGAGTTGCGGAAGTATTAACAGAGCGTTCAGAATTCCCATTTCTTGGAGAAAAATGAATATGTAACAATGCATGATGACGGCGATCACACTGTGTGCACCCTTTCTTTTCTGTGCAGTTCTGGAGATTATGTCCCTTTTTCATGCAATTAAAACATAGCTGTAATTTTCGAACTATTTTCCACCGGTCTCGTGAAGACATACGAGCAAAGGTCCGACATTCGACAATCGAATGCTTGTGCTTGCAGTGAGCACAAACATTTCCATTTTCGTCAGTGTCGAGTTTTCTAACCTCTGTAGCATTCGTTGACAGAATAACCTTTTGATTATTTGTACGCGGTGGACGTGAATCTTTATAATTAGGAGTGAAGTTGGCTTTTCGCGTTTCAGGGACTTTTAGGTTAAGTATTCCTGCCTTTTTGGCAATGATAGCTTCTTGAATAATAAAATTAGCTAACTTTTCTACAGGCGAATCTCTGTTATTTACTTCCGCAGCTACATATCTCGCGTAATCATGTAACAAATTTGATGGAATCTTTGTTAAAATTTCTTTAAGAAATTCTCGACTATGCAAGTTATCGGTATCGCCTAAATATTTCATCGCAGAAATTGCATTTTTGAGTTTATTTGCCAAAGTTAGTAAGTCAATTTTTCCGGAATCCGCAGTTGGCAGACTTTTCATATTGGAAACGATTTTCCCTAATATTACTTCTGAATCACCAAACTTTAATTCTAAACTCTCAATTATACTTGTAGCTGAGCTACCAGAAGAAAATAAGTAGTCTACTGCATCACGAGCTTGCGCTGTTAAAGCTTCTTCGATTTTTAATACGATTTCTTCATCAGACGAATTGCTTGATTTAAACAATGAATCGACGGCTTGTTTAAAAAGTGACCACTCAAGAGGATCTCCGGAAAATTTTGGCAATTTCTTAACAGGTTTACGACTCATAATACTTGAATTCGAATTGAATAGCAATGAATTATCTATTTGAAAGTTCGTAAAATCTTCAAGTACATTCGCTAACCGATTAATTGAATCATTCGCGGAATGTTGATCTGTGCTATTAGCTAGCGGGCGTCTATTCAAAATTATCGATTCGTTTGAAGAATCCTCGATATCATGTTCATTATTAGTTAATGGTAACTTAGGCAAATTATTTTCTTCAGAGGATGTTGAAGTTGAACGGCGTCGCTTCTCGCTGTTCTTTCCTCGTTTTGACGGATAAGAAGTTGGTGGCTCCTTGCTGTTGGCTACTTCAACTCGGTCGTCCTCGGCGCGTTTGCTCCCGACTCGTTTCGCAGGAGCACGACTCTTTCGCGCAGTAGTTGTAGGCGGCTGCGTGTCCTGCTTCGGCGGGGACTCATGTTGGTGCTTCGTCTGACGTTGAATAGCAGAGCGCAACGGCGCTCTCAGCATAGTGTTAGCAACATTTTGCTGCTTTTTCCCAGCGCGTCGAGAAGACGCGGGTCGCGGAGACAGCGGTGGTAATTGTGGATCGGGCAGTTCATCCTCAGATGTGGTTGCAGCGCGTTCTCTCCCTTCACCTTCCTGTTGAGATGATAGCGTGAACGCCCGGAGGCCACGACGTTTTGGCGGCACGGCAGTCTGGCAATTTTTGCCCCCAATGGCCTTAGCTGCTTGCCGGCGGGTTGGTAGCGTTGATGGTTGAATATTGTCGGATTGTTGTTGTTTCGAACTGCACCGTTTTTTTGTAAGCCGCTGTTGACGAGGCGATTTATACGTCGTTCGGTTCATAGAACGTGTGGGAGCCTCACGTCGGCTGTTGCCAATGACCCGTTCCTGCTGCATAGATTGTCGACCACTATCGAGAGACGAAGTTGCTCGGACTACCGGAATTTTACTCCTTGATTCCAGGAAAGAAGGATGATGTGGGCCAGCTCGGGAAAGGCTACCTGTATTTCCAATCAAATTAGTATTTTCTCCATTTTGATCGAGCTCATTTAATTGTTCATTATTGGCCAATAATTCCGCATCTGTATTTTCATCATCAACATGTGACAGTTCCAACTCGGTCTCTGGAACTTTCTTCGATTTTTTTGAAGCCGGAGGCTTCTTTGCTTTTGATTTTCTCTTCATAATCCTCCAATTCCGTGATCTAAGTCTTCAGAAATAAACAAGACAAGTCCTGTCACGGTCGCCAAATGTTACTGAACGACTTGGGAATAACAGGTTTATTAGAAAATCAATTTCAAATCCTTTTATAGATAACTTTATTTTAATAACAATTATAAGGTTAAGCGTTATACAAACAGTTCTTGTCAGAATGAATGAAAAAAAATTACTCGTTGACAGCAAGCGATAAAACACAACTCTTTTATTTAACAAGCTTATAGCCAAACTTCAAGATATTTAAAATCGAACGTTATCCGCTATGGCCAAAACGTCCATGCGCAGTCATTTTACTGGCATGACGTGGTCCGCTTTAGAGGACGTCGGCGGCCCCGAGAGCGACATTTTCACTCTCGTGCACGCGGCCGGTGAACCCCGGGTTCTCGAAACCCACTGTTCTGAGAGTAAGCAATCGCGTATTATCACGTAATAATAAGTTTTCTTGAAAATTGTGCGTTACTCCCAGAACAGTGGGTTTCGAGAACCCGGGGTTCACCGGCCGCGTGCACGAGAGTGAAAATGTCGCTCTCGGGGCCGCCGACGTCCTCTAAAGCGGACCACGTCATGCCAGTAAAATGACTGCGCATGGACGTTTTGGCCATAGCGGATAACGTTCGATTTTAAATATCTTGTAGTTTGGCTATAAGCTTGTTAAATAAAAGAGTTGTGTTTTATCGCTTGCTGTCAACGAGTAATTTTTTGATTCATTCTGACAAGAACTGTTTGTATAACGCTTAACCTTATAATTGTTATTAAAATAAAGTTATCTATAAAAGGATTTGAAATTGATTTTCTAATAAACCTGTTATTCCCAAGTCGTTCAGTAACACATACTCTGATTTAATTGTACATAGAAAATTTTCAAATTTTACCATAAGTTTGTGGAAATTTGGATGAAAAAAGAGTATATCTGTAACTCGATACAAGTATAAAAGTGAAGGTTAACCCTGGTTACATTTAACAGAGTCAAGTGATAAAAGAGAGTAATTGTCAAGTATTTGTAAATTTATCAGTTTTTTAAACATTTTATTTTGTGTTTATATATAATTAAATGATCTTAGAAACATTCTCCTCTCAATAGTGCAATTACTGTAAGATTTGATTCTATTACTAATTACCTTTATATATGAGAGTATGAACTCATTTTCGAGTAACCGGCCAAGTACCGTGGCTCGCCTGTAGATGGCAAGGCGTTGAGTCGCGCGTGTATAAGGTATAGCGCGGCGCTCTCTCGCAAGAGAGTCGGCGTTCTACCGCTATATAAGGGAGCTTGGACATTGGATCAACTCGGGCCTTCGTGGTCAATCCCAGTCTCCAATTTGGTCATTCCATATTGGAGTACACTTTTTTGAATAATATTTCGTGACACAGATGTATTATGGCCGGTAAACTATATAATTAAGACGGACCCAAGTCGTACGTCAGAATCAGTTTGCCAATAAGCCTATCACGGGCAGAAAGTAAAGTTGGATCTATGAAACATATTGTTACCATTTTCAAGCCATGCGTTCGCTTCATAACCTTGATATTTTCACAGGTTCGAAGTTTCAATAAAAATGAACAGCTTTCTACATTTCTGTATTTAAACATGCCCCGATGTAGGTAGCTCTGGTATCCATCTAATATATACCTCCCCTAAAACCATTCTTTATACGTGAACTCGTTGTACGATTCTTTAAAGGTTCGCTACTCTTCCATCAGAAATATATTATCAAAGCAATATTGTTATGTTTCAGTTGTATTTAGTATTCTAGAAGAAAAACCAAGAAGAAAAGTAAGAATACATTTTTTCGATTCGAGGCTCATGTCTCTTACAATCACGTTATAAACAAATGGAATCCAGTGATATCAGGGAAGTCGATTCACTTTGGGTGCAATTTGTTTAAATAATTATTGTATAAACATTGGATCTTGAAAAAAGAGAAAATAGGGGTATTTTTTTTCAAAAAAGCACGCAATCCCGCAATCAGTTTTCATCCCATGGTGATAGCGTAAGCATTGGCAGAAGCCACTTTTTCTCGGTTTTACTGAATTCCAATTGTTTATAACGCGATTGCCAGAAAAATAAGCCTCAAATCAAAAAAGTGTGTTTCACGTTTTTTTCTTGGTTTTTCATCTAGAATCGATTGACACCATTGCTTACTCGAATTTACGAATTTGGGTGCAATTTGTTTAAATAATTATTGTTTAAGCAATTGGAAATGGAAAAAGAAAAAACACGGGTATTTTTTTTCAAAAAAGCACGTGATCCAATAATTAGTTTTATGATATCTCCGCTGGTTTGGACATGGGCCTTAATGGATTAATATGGTCAAAAAATTATGCCAGTGCATCAGATAGCATAAGCAATTTTATTTTTCATAGTAAAAATTCACCTTCGAAAAAGATATACTTAACGACAAGTATATTCCTTATCCTGTGGTTCGTTGTTGGATAAATTTCCAATCAACTAAATGTTTTTAGGTAGAATTAATTATATTTCTTTGTAAATATAAAAATGCTTAAGCGACTAAATTTTTTGAGAAGGTAAAAATTGCAAGATGTCTTTTAGTTATTTTTCTATTTAAATACATTTAAAATAATAATTAAAAATATGAAGCCTTCTTTCTGCTTCATGTTTCTTTGCTACGGATTTCAAACTGATTTATTTTTTTTTTTTAATATACAGTAATATCAAACATTATCCAACTAGTATGGTTATCCAACAATAGAATGAATATTTTTCAAATCACACTTAATTATTGTAGTTATACTAATGTTAAGATGGAAAATAACTCAAATCACGTATTTATGTCAAGTACTAATATAATTTTGAAGAGTTTAAGCTCAAAAATTATATAAATGGTGGAAATAAAATAAAATACACCATTTGCATTTTTATTTCTCATAGAAAAATATTTACCTTTGAAAAAGGTATACGTTGACGACAAGTAGGTTTCGTATCCCATAGTTCGTTGTTAAATAAATTCTTATGCGAATAAATTTTTTTATAGAAAAAGAAATATGAAAATGTCTGTTTGATCTTAGTCTATTCAAGTGTATGTAAGAAAATAATATGATTCGAATCGAATATATCATTTGAAAATATCACTTCAATAGACATTTTTACCAATACACTATCGTTATATATTCCAGTTCATTTTGTCAATTATGACCAAAGAAAGTAATAAAATCTAGAATCTGATGCCAAGTATTCAACTGGTGTGATTATCCTACCACCAAACAAATATTTTTGCAAATTACACTCACAATCAATTATATGTCAAGTAAAATCTATCAAATCTTGCAACATTTTGATCCTTGAATAAATTATATTGCGGTAAAATACTTCAGTAAATCGAATTCTCTGTTACGGATTTCGAACTAATAACCTTGAATATCAATTTGCTAATGTTAAGATAAGAAAGTACTGAAATCTCGAGCAATTTTTCTTCGTCATAGTAAAAAATGGACCTTCTAAAAGGTATACGTGGACGACAAGTATGTTTCGTATCCCTATAGTGCGTTGTTGAATAAATTCTTATGCTACGTAAATAGAAAATGACTTTGAAAATGACTGTTTAATCTCACTCCATCCAAATGCATGTAAAATAATAATATGATTCAAATCATATATGTGAAGACATACACAAATTCATTATTTACGAAGCACAAGAATAATCTTAGATTATCGGGGAACTCTTAAACTTGAATGATAATCAAAAATTATCAAATTAAGTATTATAAAACCTTTCTGGAGAAAAGTATAAGTTTCTGACGAGTAACGATAGGTTAACGGTACATACATTTGTTAATCATTGTTTATATATTATCGGGGGACTCTTAAACTTGAATAATTATCAAAAATTATCAAATTAAGTATTATAAAACCTTTCTGGAGAAAAGTATAAGTTTCTGACGAGTAACGATAGGTTAACGGTACATACATTTGTCAATTATCGTTGATATATTTACGTTTCGGTACTGGTTTTTTAATCAAATTTTCAGTCGAATTTACGAAGCACATTTTTTCATACATACTATTCTATATTTAAAGACATACATTAATTCATCGTAAACCAGAACTACCAAATCTAAGCATATGAAAGTGAAGAAATCAATTCATATATTTGTCCTGGCAAGTTCAAATAAATTTCACCCTTCTTGCTTATCACAATTACTTCTATAAATTCACGTATCATAAGAAGATGTGTTTTGTAAATCATCTTAGATTATCGGGGGACTCTTGAACTTGAATAATTATCAAATTCAGTATTATAAAACCTTTCTGAAGAAAAGTATAAATTTCTGACGAGTAACGATAGGTTAACAGTACATACATTTGTTAATTATTTGTTTATTTTTTTACGTTTCGGTATTTGTTTTTAATCAAATTTCTAGTCGAATTCTTGAAGCACATGAATAATCTTAGATTATCGGGAGACTCTTGAACTTGAATCATTATCTAACATTTGTTAATTATATTTTAATTTTTATTATATACTTACTATTCCATATTTAAAGACATACATGAATTCATTATATACCAGATCTACCGAAATCTGAGCATATGAAAGTAGAAAAATCCATTCATATTTGTCCTGGCAAGTTCACATTGATTCTCTTTATTCTATTGAAATATACAGTTATTTTCTACATTTTATTCTTTATGTCAAGACATAAATAAATTCATTATATACCAGAACTACCCAAATCTGAGCATATGAAAATAAAGAAATGAATTCATATATTGGTCCTGGCAAGTTCAAATATTTTCACCCTTTTTGTTTCTCACAATTACTTCTATAAGTTCACGAATCATGAGATGTGCTTTGTTTTTTATTCTTAATATTTAGGCGTTCATTCATTCTTCATTGTTCTTATGTCAAACTGTATTTTTTAATATACATAAATTCATTCATTATATACCAGAACTAACTAAATCTGAGCATATGAAAGTAGAAAAATCAATTTATACTTGTCCTGGCAAGTTCACATTGATTCTCTTTAAATATACAGGTTTTGTTTTGGTTTTCAAATTTTCCTCTTCGTTCAGCTGATAAACTCCTCTCAGATGCTAATTCAACAGTCAGCCTGCGATCCTTTGGAACCCCATCTGGTAATCTATCTTTCTTTTTTTTTGCAGCTGCTCTTTGCAGCTAAATCCATGATTTAATCAGCCACATTCTGTCGCCCAAGTCCTGTAAAGCTCTTTGAAGCCCACCGTCCGCGAGATTCTTCTCATCTCACCATGTGTCTCTCGATGTTCAACTTTTTCGAACATCGAGAGGAATCGCGACCCCGGGTGTTTCCGTGTTTTAATTACCTATTCAAACTCAAGATCCCAAAATGGTATATGTACTAGTTATATTTATTGTAGCTGATTTTCATCTCAAAACATTGGTAAATTAAGATTGAAAAAGGAAATTGCTGTTACGATTATAACAGCAATTAAAATATCTAGATACTAAAATATCTACATTCGTATCTTATCATCACAAATAATTTGAATCAATATCCAGTATGAAACACAAGTATTGGAAAACACGTTATTCACAGTGATGGGTACTAACTCAACATTTCTAAATGGAATAAACTTTGTCTCACTCATTCTAATCGAATTTTCCATGATAATTGGGTCAATTGAGATTGATGAACTGGATCACTGTTTTGTCTCCTCCTCGAAAATTACTATGAATATATTTGAGAACACATTGTTCGTAATGATTGAAATTGTATAACAATAATTTCTGATTACAGTCTTGAAGCATTGGAAAATGGTTCATTTTGTTTCCATTTCTTGTATTCTATTCCTCACTCGCCGGCAAGGTCTTCTCACAGTTTTTCTATGTCCTGCATCATACAATTATAATTGAGGATATTGATTTTCACAAATTGTAGCCATTTCAAAATTCTTTATCATGCAGCATATTTTACTAATTTTTATGTAATTGAACTTCGTCTTTCCAGAATGTAAATGTGGACATAGAACATATGACAATTGAATCTTGTATTCTTGTATATTACTACCTCCTACGTGATATTGTTACACAACAATATTGTCTTGATGTTATATAGTATTATTATTCTATTCTAGAAAAAAAATGACTGGAATTACTCATCTTAATATTCCGAATTCCCGGGGATATTATCATCGTTGAAATAATTGATCTCAAACATAATTTATCTATCGATCCAAGATTTAGGGGAGTATTTTTTTAACCCAACCTGGGAGTATTGAATGGTTTTCTCCAGATCGCTCTACAAAATATACATTGCATAAAGACCAAAAGGAATTATCATCAATAGTCACTCTGCCTATCGCGGATTGAGGAAAGACTCATAGTAGATGGTATTTGATATGAAATTTCAGTATTTACTGGTTTTACCAATGTGAAAAATAAACTTGAATGTATTTACTCGGTCATAAAATAATTATCAAAAATAGACAAATTTATCAACATGAGTGATACTACATATCTCCAGCCCATCGTGAACTGTTAGAAGACCTTGCCGGCGAGTGAGGAATAGAATACAAGAAATGGAAACAAAATGAACCATTTTCCAATGCTTCAAGACTGTAATCAGAAATGATTGTTATACAATTTCAAATCATTACGAACAATGTGTTCTCAAATATATTCATAGTAATTTTCGAGGAGGAGACAGACCAGTGATCCAGTTCATCAATCTCAATTGACCCAATTATCATGGAAAATTCGATTAGAATGAGTGAGACAAAGTTTATTCCATTTAGAAATGTTGAGTTAGTACCCATCACTGTGAATAACGTGTTTTCCAATACTTGTGTTTCATACTGGATATTGATTCAAATTATTTGTGATGATAAGATACGAATGTAGATATTTTAGTATCTAGATATTTTAATTGCTGTTATAATCGTAACAGCAATTTCCTTTTTCAATCTTAATTTACCAATGTTTTGAGATGAAAATCAGCTACAATAAATATAACTAGTACATATACCATTTTGGGATCTTGAGTTTGAATAGGTAATTAAAACACGGAAACACCCGGGGTCGCGATTCCTCTCGATGTTCGAAAAAGTTGAACATCGAGAGACACATGGTGAGATGAGAAGAATCTCGCGGACGGTGGGCTTCAAAGAGCTTTACAGGACTTGGGCGACAGAATGTGGCTGATTAAATCATGGATTTAGCTGCAAAGAGCAGCTGCAAAAAAAAAGAAAGATAGATTACCAGATGGCGTTCCAAAGGATCGCAGGCTGACTGTTGAATTAGCATCTGAGAGGAGTTTATCAGCTGAACGAAGAGGAAAAATTTGAAAACCAAAACAAAACCTGTATATTTAAAGAGAATCAATGTGAACTTGCCAGGACAAGTATAAATTGATTTTTCTATTTTCATATGCTCAGATTTAGTTAGTTCTGGTATATAATGAATGAATTTATGTATATTAAAAAATACAGTTTGACATAAGAACAATGAAGAATGAATGAACGCCTAAATATTAAGAATAAAAAACAAAGCACATCTCATGATTCGTGAACTTATAGAAGTAATTGTGAGAAACAAAAAGGGTGAAAATATTTGAACTTGCCAGGACCAATATATGAATTCATTTCTTTATTTTCATATGCTCAGATTTGGGTAGTTTCTATTTAACGTTGACGATTTAGAGAGTTCCTCTAGCCTCTTGCCCATTTCAGAAGCTTGCTCCAACCACCTCTGGAGATCTTCTTCGTCAGCATTCTGCACTTGACTTCGAAGAGTCTGCTGCAGCATCTTCACGTTCAACTCAAAGTATTCCATCTTGATCAATCGACCTTACCTCGAGCGAGTCAAGTGGAATAATGAGCGTCGATCTCAACTCACGCTGCTTAAATAGAGACTCACCCCCACTATCTACTCAAATTCATCAGCTAGTGAGTCCCGTTAGCTGTTCTAGAAGAAGACCTTCAAAATCACTATGCAGAAGTGCTCGAGAAGATGATGGAACCTCTACTCCAGGAGTTGCTCTGCAAGATCTGCTCCAGGAGTAGAATCGCTACCTGCTCCAGAAGAAGATCTTGCATGATTAATAAAGAAATGTCTATGCAATGGTGTACAGTACTCACCCCTGACGTCGATGTTCTGTATGACGTCTGCACCAGGAGTTGACGTCCTGCAGAGGAGACGAGAGTGGACAAAGATGCCTACTACGAGAGTATAATCTCAGGGGATACGATACTTGGAGAGCTCTTTCTTGATCGACAGATCATCAAAAACTGATGAAACTTGGCAACTGCACCTCCTTATATACTATTGGAAAATAGTGGGGGGTAAAATTCTAGAAATTTTGAGTATTATGGTGGGAGAAGGGTCGCGAGGGCTATAAAAGACGGGTTTGCTGCTGGGTTGAGCATATTCTCCGCTCAGCAGTCGAGCAAGCAACAAGTCTCCCGAGATCAGCTCTTCTAAGAGAAATTCTGGGCTCGTTAACTGCTCTAGAAGGAGTGCACTAGGTTCTCTCTCGACAACCGAGTGAGAACCAAGTCTCCAGATACACCAAGAGAAGATCTCTCTTCTAGAAGAAGTGCACTAGGTACAGAAAGTACCATCTTCTAGAAGAAGTGTCCCTAGGTGCAGAAATGGAGTATATTGTGGACGTGCAAGGCTTTAGGAGGTCATCAAACCTCTTCTCCCCGAAGGAGCTTGCAGTTCTCCCACTTGACTGCGTATCTATGCCAACTATTTGTTTATTCAAACCCCCATGCAAATGGAGTCGTCTCCTCCCAGAGGAGCGCGAAACAAATAGTTGGCTAGAGTCCAAGTATCACGGCATCCTCTGGTTGTCAGGCATGGTGCCTCATAGTTGTTCAATACGGGTTGTTCAAGACAGCTTGAAAGACGCAACCCGTATATACACGAAAGGGAGTGAAAAAAAGAAATTTTTACAAGAAATTTTACCTGGAAAGTGAGTATAAATGTCTTATATCGATTTTCTGGAATTTAAACTATTTACTAATGAAATTTTATTCACCTATTCCAGATTTATCATCAATATGGACGATTTATGCTGCCCACCTCTCAAGAAAATGGATGAATTCAAGGGGATTCATTGTGAAAACCACCCTCTGCTCCAAAATGCTGTGTGCGCGGTCAAGAACGCATGCGCACTGAAAAATTGGTGGATTGTGCGACGTAGACAACCAAGCTTCATTGAAGAAGATGTGGAAATCAGTTCCTCACATCAGGAAGCCGTAATTTTAACTCAAGAACCCGCAACAATTAGTGAAAACTTTATGTCAATGTACAGTTAATTATTGTTTTATGTACAATTAATATGATTAATAAAGAAAAATGTATCTAATATTGATTCTATAATATTTAAATAAAGGATCAATAAATTAAAGAAAGAGAGTCATGGAGGGGGAGAAAAAATATCGGTTGTTCTCCACTGGTAAAGGCGTTCGGTTTGGAGCCTTTACCACTCTCTTTCTTTAATTTATATTGAAAAATAAGAAATATTTTCGCGGTTTGAGAGTGATTTGTATGAATGTGTGTGTGTGTGTGTGTGTGTGTGTGTTGGGTGGGTGTGTGTGTGTGTGTTGTGTGTGTGTGTGTGTGTGTGTGTATTTCTATTGAATGAATTAATAACCAATTGATGAATCTGTGTGAATTGTTTTCAGTAACGAATGCGTATAAATTTATTTGAACTGAATGAATGAATGTTTATGAATTTATTTCAACTGAATGAATGAATGTGTGAATTTTTTTTAACTAAATGAATGAATGCGTATAAATTTATTTGAACTGAATGAATGAATGTGTATGAATTTATTTTAACTGAATGAATGAATGCGTGAACAGAATGAATGCATGTAATATTATAAATGTGAATAAATTTATAGCAGAATTGAATGAATGAATGAATTAATAATTGAATAAATAAAGAATTGAATAAATGTGTGGCTTTACTGAATGAAAGATTAACAGAATGAATGTATGTAATTGAATAAATGTGAATGAATTCATAGCAGAATTGAATGTATATTTGCTAGTTAAATTATTTCACTCTTTTCAAATTTCTTTAATTTATCTAAATTTTTATTCTCTTCAAGTTTCAAGAATGTAGGATGCGAAGAAAAAAATTAGAGAGAGAGAGAGGGCGGAACCTTCAACCACGCTTCCAACCTGTGGAGTTCATCCATGCTATACATTAATATTATCACATTTCTCCCCCATTTACTCTCTCTCTCTCTCTCTCTTTTAATAAGTACGTGTGTCTTTATTATTATCAAATCCATAGATTAATATCAAAATATGGACTAATAACAAAATACAGACTTATATCACATACAAACTAATATAAAAATACATGAAATATCAAAAATATATAGATTTATGATAAATGAGATCCACCCAATCAATTTATGTTGCTGCATGTCAGTATCCTGCAATTGAAACAGAAATTTATTAATATTGTTATGTTGTTTAATATTGATACCAATTTATTCATACTAACCCATGTTCTTTTTTTAATTTTGAAAGGTGGAATCTTCGACATTGTAAGAAATTCCAAGTTCTAGTTCCATTGATTTTCCATCATTTTTCTGTAGTGGCAAATTCGTTTCCTCAATTGAGATGATTTTAGGGTAATTTTTTTTCTTCTGCACTAATTTATTTTCTTTTCCAGACTTGTTTTCTTCAGATGTTTCCTTTTTATCCTTTTTAGGTGGAGCAGCATCAGATGTTTTCTCCTCATTTTTCTTCTTTTCTTCTTTAGCAGGTAAGTTTTTCTTTCTTTCTTCTTTAGCAGGTAAGTTCTTCTTCTTCTTTTCGTTAGCAGGTAAGTTTTTTTTCTTTTCTTCTTTAGCAGGTAAGTTTTTCTCCTTAGATTTTCTTCTCTCTTTTTTTTCTGATATGCATGAATCCTTTTGTAATTTTCTTTTTTTCTTTGTTTCAGCTACATCATCATCATCATCATTCGTCTCTTCAATTTTATGCTTCATGCTAGATTTTAATAACTCCCAACAATGAATTTTCCCTTGCCAGTTCCATATTTATCAGTTGCGACCACATCTTCAGCTAAATCTGTTGCTTTTTTCATACACTCTTCTTCGGGTAATTTAATAATTTCATCGAGGAGACTCTCATCCTGATAAATGAAGATATTTGGTATGAATAAATAAAAAATAACATCAAAATAACATCAAAATAAGAAATAACAAGTTATACTTACAATAATATATTTTCTTTGATCTTCATCATTGAAACTGTCATCTATTTCCAATGAGTGCAC